>QOCX01000471.1:116302-155139 GCA_005959815.1 Sarcophaga bullata
TAAGTGGTGTGAGAAGCTAGGCCGTAATTCTGACTGAAGGGTTGTAATGGCCAATTATGTATGTATAATACTTAAGATTTTCACCTGATTGGATGTCCTAATCTCTTTAAGAATGCGAAGACTATCTTCCCAAAATTGTTTGCAATGTTTAGAACGTATTCTGCTCGGATTAGTATTGATAATCAATAGTCAAATTAACTCACCTAATGACATAGTGTAGGTTGTGAGTTTTGTTGAGTAGAAATACTTTTTTTTATATTCCTCGAACCTTCCAAACTTCTTTTATTTGATAAAAACGGTATTTTTAATCTTTTAACACAAAATTTTTGATCACCCAAATATTTTTTAACCTATTTTTAAAATCCAGTTTTTTGAAAAGAGGAGAGATGAGCCTTTAAAAAGGTATACATAAACATATGGTTCAAACTTACATGTTATAAGTTATGATCGGGTAAGCTTGGAAAAAATGAATTTGAAAATATAAAAGATTTAATTTAAAAATATGAAATAAGTGGTAATATTCTGAAAGTGCATCATTATCTTGTGAAGAGATTGACACTTCGTTTGATAAAATCAAACATTACCGTAGTTATTATTTAAATAGTATAACAGTCATGTTATATTTTTTATATGTCACCTTATCAAGTGAACTTCCAGTTCAAAAATGTTAAATTTATGGTGGATCTTGATTGTTTATCACAAAATAAGTCATTTTCACGTTTGGGCGACTACCAGAAGTGACTACAAGCAAGTAAACATGTTGTTTACATGTTTACATTCATAGAATTCTCTTGAAGGCGAAGACCAGAACCTTCGTCTACGAGAACATTCATCAGACTGTTTACGTCGCTATATAAAAGGCAAGACAAAGCATGGAAAGTCAAAGTAGAAGTTCAGTCAGTCTTGTGTGGAGGCGCGTTGCGTGTGAAGTAAGCGATCATGGTTTGATGATCTCCGTTACAAAGATCTACAGAACAATTGTGTAGTAATTGTTATTGTTTATCGCAAAGGGCATACGCAAAGGAATAACAAATAAAGCAATTGTTGTTGTTAGAACCAGTTATGAACAGTGGCACACAAAATTCTGCGAGTAATAAAGAATTATTTTACATTAAACACAAATTTATATTTATTTTTATTTGCAATCTACGAGGTAAAAACCTAACAATATTAATCGATCTTTAAACGTTGTTAGAGCAATTGGTGTACGCACTTGTCGGCAAAATAAATAGCTTTTAATACAAAAGATTTTAATTGGTTAACGGCCTTTAAAAGCTTCCGTCATCTTCATTCTTAGAACCACAAATAATTTATTTTAGGAGACAAAAGAGAATCATCTCTCAAAGTTAAAACTAAATTTTTGTAGGTTAAGTAATAACAATTAATAACCTTGCACTTTTGAAAGCGAAAGCACAATATAAAAATTCTACAGTGAGGTAAAAAATCACTAGAACATTTACTTAGTACCTATGCGGTGTTTTTACATTTATAAAGTACTAGGTAGAGAATACTGCCACCAAGCAGTATTCCGAAATTTATCAGGGCAATATGGTTAGAGGAGGAGACATTATATCTTAACCATATATCGTTTAAGAACAGTACATTACATCATTATGTAGAAGTAGGTCAATACTTTTAGTAAAAAAATGTTTTGCGGAATAAGCACTAAATTATGTATACTAGAAAAAGAGCAAGAAAAACAAACAGTAACAAAATAACGCATTAGTTAAGTAACAAAAATTACAATAACAATAGAAGATCAGTTATAGCAGTTTTTACTATCCAACAATAATGTAACAACATAACCCCAGAATTGTATGCCCATTTCGTGTAGTCGATATCTCTACGTCTAGAAACAGTAAAAAAGGTTCTTGTTACTCTGTTTATGCCTTCTGCAATAAGCAATAACAATTATTAGACAATTGTTCCATAGATCTTTGTAACGGAGATCTTCAAACGCACAGCGTCTTCACACAAGACTGACTGAACTTTTGCCGACACCTTGCCTGCTTTGTCTTGCCTCTTATATAGCAAAGTAAATAGTCTGATGAATGTTATTGAAGGCGAACTTTCGTGGCTTCGCCTTCTCGAGAACTCTATAAATGTAAAGATCGTTGCTTACACATAAATTGTATTATTTTTGTTGTTGCCTTCTTGTTTTTCTGGTATTTGTTGTTATCTTTTTGTTTACTTGTTTATCATTTCTTTTGTGTTGATAATTTGTAAATAAGTTAATTGTTTTGGTTTTTGTAGCTTTTGCTTACAATTGTAGACTTAAACGATGTGAAATTAGTTCTATTTTTTCCCATTTTCGTAACACTGCCGCTCACTTAAGTCTGTTTGTCCCGAATAGACTCATTATATCTTCTTCCATATTTCGCCAGTCGCTCTATGTGTACGACTTTCATTTTTGCTCGGGGGCTGTTAGCTTTTGTATATCCTGTATACTACATCGTTTAGTCTTTTAATTATCTTGTAAGGTCCAAACCAGCTGATTTGTAGCTTGGGAGATAATTATTTTTCATTCTTGTATTTTTGTTTGCTGTTGCCTAGCTGTTATCTTTTAGTTTACTGGTTTATCATTTCTTTTATGTTGATAATTTGTAAACAAGTTCATTGTTCTTGTATCTTTTGCTTATAATTGTAGACTTAAACGATGTGAAATTATTTAGATTTTTCCCATTTTCGTAACAATATTAAGAGAAGCTTACAATTTTCAGAAATAGAAAACAGTAGCAGAATTCTGATACACCAAAGTACGTAGCTCATTCAAGAATATTTAGTCCAACGCTGTGCGAAAAAAATGCTGCTGAACTGATTTTACCTCTGCCTCCCACAATCCGCTTGAAATGGGATGACCTTTGTGCGAATGAATTTCCATTCTGCTTTATCTTTTAGCCATTGTTGATGCACTGATGTTTGATGCGATTCACTTAAAAGTAGCTGCTTCATATAGGTTCACGCACTTTGGTTTTAGCGCCTATGAGTTAGTAGCGTTATCGGATCAAATATTTCTGGGCTTACCTTTAATTGCTACAAAGCGATGAAGACCCGCTAAAAACATGATAAAAGACGATGTTGATAAGTTATGTACTACTACATGTGACTAGCTTTTCTTGAGAAGTACATAAAATCGCAATATAACAGTTTCCAGGTGGGCAATTTCTCACTTTGGAGTTATAATTATTATGTGTTCAATTATATATATTTAATTCATTATCAAGAATAATTGCAAACCTTAGGAACTAAGTTTGATCATAGGTTAAAAGCTAATAATAACAGGGTGGTTAGTTCATGTTCTTTTACATATAAGGTACATATTATGGAAATAATATGAATGTGAATATAACTAATTATTTACACAACATCTTCCTTTTAAATTACATACGTATTTATAATATTTTCAATCCAATTTATTTTCCAATATTTAACTATTTAAGGGCCATTACTACAACTTGCCGTTAAAGTTGGGGTTAGTTAAATGTACCTTTAGCTAAAGGGAGCTGTAATGTTACCTTCATTTTGTTTTCGTTATTACAACTTACAAATACGGCAGCGTCAGAGCAATGCCGATAAAACGGTTCACTTAAACAAGTTTTTTAGACGCAGTGGCAACGACTGGCTTTTTTTTTGTATTTGCTCATTTTGTTTATATTACAAGTCACCATATTTAAAATAATGTATATTGTGGCAAGTTCAGACATAAACTTAAATTTAAAAGTTACAGGTAGGATGATCCTCCCCTTAGCTTAACGCTCACATCTATCTTATTGGCCACTTATAATAACGAAAAACAATTTATCTGCCATTTAAAATCCTCCCTTTAGTTAACGGCAAATTGTAATAATGGCCCTAAATCATAAAGATTATACATAGATATAAATTAATAATAAAATTATATGTTCAGATACAAGTGCATGATTTTGAAAAAAAAAATGTTCGGGATGCCATGTCTAACGAAAATGGATATCAGTTTCAAAATCACATCTCTACTCGAATAACCAGAGTTTAACAACTTTATTTCAATAAATTTTGAAAAATAGTCAACTATTTATATATATATATATATATAGTATTTTTTTCAGGGGTCAATCACAATCTGATATTTTATTAAATATGTTTATTATTATACATGTTTGGCTGGTAAACAAATTGTCTAGCTAGACTTTGACATCTCTTTATTCCCATGTGGGTTTCATAGATCCAATTTACATAAAGCTTCATCTAATGAAATCATCCAAAAACCACTATCGGAATCTAAAGTGCTGAAATATTTTGACACACTAAGTTTTGCCTTGTATACATCCATGCCGGGAAAAGGATAGCGAGAACGAAGTATGGCTTTATGGTCTAAGCAAATTCTCAACTGTTCTCAACTCAACTAATTGAGTTTTAAACTTCTCATGAGGGCTAAAGGAAATCTTTCTTAGAGCATCTACCATAGGTGTTATATTAGGTTTGGGAATAGTTGAGAAGTAAACCACAGACCACCATCATCTTTAACTAAGTCCTCACGCAAATCTCTAAACTCACACAATAGGCTTTGGTTTTGTTTTGGTTGATAAGATACATATTATGTAGATAATATGAATGTAAATATAACTTTAATTATTTACACAGCAATAATAAAATGTGCCTTAAAGATCTACGCTAGTAGTGTGAAAAGCTCTATTTGGCTGTATTCGATCGGCAGGATTTAGGTTTGTCGAAACGTGCCGCTTCATTACTAAGGACCATAAATGTTTAAAGGGAAAACTACCGCCAGCAACTAAATAATAGCTTGGGAAAGTTTTCAGCTAATTTAATTTGTCTAACAGATATTGATTCAAAAAAAAAAAATCACCGCCAACTATAATATCGATATGATCACATTTAACGAACAAGGGATCCGCATGCTCTATAATATTAGGTATTTTCCACTTCGCGCTGCTCGTAATAATATCGGGCTTATAATCAGTGAAACTACCATACTTTAAGAATTTTGGAAAATTTCTGTTCTTAGAATTGATTACTATGCTAACCGATTTATTATTATTATTTTGTTCACGACTTCCAGACATATTTGCGATGTCTTCTTAAACTTGAAATTTAAATTGTTCTTAAATTAAGTTGGGATACTAAATCCAATATTGCACGACAACACACAAAGGTTCCGAAACAGTTTTTAACTAAATTGAGAAAATGGTTGTCTTGTACGTTGGTGATTTTTCAGCTTGTGCTTTGAAGAACAATGACGACATCAACCAGTGGTGCACCTTTTAAGCATATGGTCCTTCCGTAAACAATTAAGGCAAATTTCAAATTAATTACCTCTTAAAGATAGGAAATTGGAACAAATTTATAAACCCACGTGCAGCGGGGTTATAATTATTCCCGAATTTTCACAATTTTTCCCACACGACATATTGTGTCTAAAAACGTTGCCATTGAGGCCCATTTGTTTTATAAAAACAAAACAAAAAAAATAAAATAAAATAAATAAACTAAGAATACAAAAAATTATAATAAAAATATTACAAGAAATAACAGCATTAACGAAATAAACAGAAAAAAATATATTTTTTAATTAATTTATTTTTTATTTTATTTTTTTCTTTTTTGTATTAAAGGCTTTTTTATTTCGTTTATATCACAATTTAAAAAAGTTACGAACGTTTTATATAAAAGTCTCTTGAGTTTCCCTAATATAATTTTTTCGCTTCAGTAAGTTTGATTCGTATATAATGTGTGTGAAGTTAGCTACGAAAGTAATCTCTTTTTTTTATAGTGAATATTATATTAACAGACACTGTTAACTTAACATAATTAAAATGGGAAAGGGGCGGAAAAATTGATTAAAAATTGCAAAACTAGAGATAAATTAGAGGAAAAATGAAAGGAAAACGAAGCTAAACCTTTGAATTAAAAAAAAAATCAATTTGGTTATTGGAGATAATAAAGTTGAAAAATCAAGTATTTTTACTAAATATACATACATACATAAGTGGCCATTACAACCCTTCAGTCAGGATTACGGCCTAGCTTCTCACACCACTTATGTTGTGTGTGTTAATATTATACATGAGTGGCGGGACCTACAGTTTAAAGTCTACTCCGAACGACAGATTTTTGAGAAACTTTTCATGGCAATTTTATTTACTCTCAGAGTTTTTGCCACTACTGAGAGGAAGTCGCCGAAGAAATATTTTTTTTCATATTTCGTTTTTGATGTCTGACCGGGGATAAATAAATAAATAAATAGGCAAAATTCAATAAAATTTAAAAAGGTTTTCTGACCTATTGGGCTGAATAGCTATTGGATCAAGGATTCCAACACAGTTTTCCTTATGGTCAGGCGGGTGTTTGAATAGCGGTTCATTTTAAATGGTACACTTCGGTGTCATTTTGATTATTCAGTTATATTATGTATTATTTTGTTTTAATTCTCTTCACATCTTAAGTAAAAATAAAAACAAATACACGCGATAAGTAAAAATAAACAATATTTTAACCTTGTTTTTACGTATAATCAGACGTCTGCACAAAGAGAAAATGATAAAAATGTGAGTGTAGAGGAAAATTGTTAGTGATATTTTCAAGTGTAACCTAATAATATGCATAGGTAGTGAAAAATATAGAAAAAATGTACAGCGCCAAATCCCTATAGACTGCGTATTTAAGTTGACAAATACTCTTCCAAAAATGGAAATCATTTCCCATTGTTATTAGTTAATCCCATTGGAAAATAGTGAATCTTATTGTAATACTTTTTTGTGTGCATCATTGAAACCTGAAAAAAACGACATGAACCATCTTCTTTAGAAGCTGACAAACAACTGAATGCAATTTTACGCTCTTTTTATCGAACATTATTGATGTTCATCGACTATTCTTACTTACTTACTTAATTGGCCATAACAACCCGATTAACGGATTTCGGTCTGCCGCAACACATCCTTCCAGGCGCCTCTGCTTCTTGCACGTCTACGCCAGTTGGTCACACCAATCGATGACAGGGCTTCGTCGATTTGGTCCTTTGAACGGGTACAAGGTCGTCCTCTTCGCTGACTTCCGCAGATCCCCGCATCAAATACCCATCTCGCCGGAGCATCCTTCTCCATTCGAACGACATGGCCGAGCCAGCGCTGCCGCTGGATATTAATACGCTGCACAACGTCTATGTCGTTGAGGAGCTCATACAGCTCACTGTTGTATCGGATGCGGAAATCTTCGCCAACTCGCACTTTACCGAAGATCTTACGTAGGACTTTTCTCTCGAATACTCTCAAGGCCGCTGCATCAGTGCTGCATCGACAATTTAATCAATTAAAAAAACACTCGGCTGTGTTCATAACTCAGCTTGTATCTGTATATCTGGCAGTTCATGTAATTTTCTTTATTTCCTTATTCAAATAGTTGTTTTGTTGTGAACACACTCAGTTTTTATAAATAAAGGAAGATTGAATTATTGCAACTGTACTGTATCATTCCAATCGATAAAAACCTCTCGCCGAATCTAGTCGATAGTATCAATTCCGTGATGAAAAAAGTATTCTATGTATTAATTGTCATACAGATACCTGCAGTACGTCATGGTTTCGGTTGCAAATATTAATTGCGTTCAGTAAAAAGTGTCACAGAAACAAGATATTATCAGCGCAATAACAATATATGTAGTATGGTGCGAAAGAGTATTCATACAAATGTGTCAAAGGGACGAAGGAATATGAACAACAAAAAATTAGTTAAACTGAACTTTATTCTGTGCTTTCAAAACTAAAGTGTTCAAGAATATAGACGCTCTAAAACTACGTTGGCTGAAGTTATCAGCCTTGTTATTTTTAAAGTTGATAAACTGAATCCTGAACTTACGAAAAATGTGTCTATTATCCACTTGAATTGGGTTGTCACTTACAATATTGGTATTACAGACGACCACTAACAGCTGGTAACTCAGTAATCAAATTTGGAAACTATGAATTTCCAGTTGCTGCGTAGCTTTTTTACATTTATTTATTTATTTATTATAGTTATCATAACACAGCATTCAACAACAAACTATAAGAAGTTATATATAAAAAAATAACATTAATTACATATGAAATAAAAATAAAAAATTTCAATTGAATTTTGCAGCGTAATTTAAAAAAAAGGCTAACAAAACTATAAAAATATGTAAATAATGTAGTTAAAAGATAAAAAATTATAAAAATAAGAGTACTTACATAATCAGTATAAAAAGTAAGAATAAAGATATAACATATAAAACCTAAAATAAACTTAAAAGTTAAAAATTTTGATTAAGAAAATAATTTGAATAACTCATTTCTGAACTCATTTGCATTGTTTAAATTTTGAATGGAATTTAGTAGAACATTCCAAAGTGGTGTGTGAAAAGTGTAACTTGACAGAATAATCGTTTATCGTTATTAAACTCTGGTAAGATCTAACGGACTTAATACCGGAATGTATCCAGCAATCTTCTTCAGATTAACGGCCAATGATAGAGGGAACCTATATCTCATGGAACAACATTTCAATTCGACACGTCAAGAGTAAAAAACACTTTCTCTTTTCACTGAGTCCGCTAAATTTATCCTATTTTTTAAATTATTCATTTCTCCAAAATACCATTAATTTCTACCACAATGTCAGATTCTTGAATGTGTATCAGCAACTATAAATCTGAATTGCGGACACCACCTATAGTGTACCAAGTAATCACGACCAAGGCAGTAGTCGAAAACTGACTTGTCTAATTTTGAAAAGTTGGAATATCTACCGACAAAATTGAAGGGGGAAACTAACTTTGCTCTATAACATAATGTGAAAATCAAATGTTCTAATCAGAAACCGTTAACTCCGCGCTATTTCAAATAATTTGTATGAGAATATTTGACAGTCAAACAATGTGTAGCGCGTTTACGCGTCATACGTTGCGCTATAACGTTTTCAACTGAGTAACTACATATCAGGTTGACACAATCATTACTTTCACGTATTTTAAATTTGCTTGCACACAACAAAAAATCTTAGGAAAAAGCAAGACGAACCCACTAACAGCTGTCAAAAAACTCAACGCAATCCAAAAGTTAAAAGGTGCCCAACTCAATGCGTCATGTTTATGAAGAAAAGCCGAGTGATGCGGATCACATAAAGAATTTGTACTTCAACTATGCTGTCAATTGGAAAAGTCAAAATATGACAGATTCTAAGTGGCTCGGTCTTTAGTTTTACTGATAGTACCAACCAACAACGTATGTATACAGAAAATTATATTGATAAGCGAAAATATGCCTTATTTTTAAAATTTAAATCATTGCGAATATTTAAAATCCAAAAATTTCATTTATTGTTTTTAAATCAAAATCAAACTTTCTACGTGCTATAATTACGGTAAAACCAACAAACATAAAACAACAAGTTTCGGTAAAAATGAGTTGTCCTCGAAATTGAATTAAAGGGAACTAGCACGGTACCAAGTATACCTAAAAATTTCCAAATTATTTCCCGGGTTTTTGAGAGTGAAAATTGAGCGGAATTTCCGGGATTTCCCGACCATGATATTATATAATGTAATATATTAAAATCGCAAACAAAGATACAAGATTTGATGGAATAAGTTCGAAGGGCATTATAAGCAATGTAGTTTTAGACATATTTTTGTAGTATGTATTACAATAAGATTTATAAAACTTTTTGTTTTGTTCATAGAATTTAATTATCGAATCCTTAACTTTAAATTGAATTCACAATAAGCATAAGAGTACCAGGAATAACTTTAGCTTTAATATCTGATGCTGAGAGCTGCAGTATCTTTTTTAATCGGATGTGGCCACAGAAGTTCAGGTCTTTAAGTATTTATCTGAAAATTTTTTAACCTTAGATTTGTAGCAGTAAACCAAAATATTTCAAAATATTTCAACTTATATAGGAGAATGTTTCCTTTTCCATTTTTGTTCGTTAATTTTTATCGTCCGTAAGTTTTAGCATTTCTAACTGGAATATATAAACCTGCAGCTGCTGAGATATCCCTTATGTACTTTAAGGAAAGCAATGTCATCACATGTGTCTACTTATAGGCATGTTCGCAGTATACAACAAATCGGGTACCACGCCTTGTATAACAACATTAATTGGATGGGGGAATCTCAGTCATTTTTAATAACCTTCGGTAGATTTCCAATATACTTACTTTGTCAATTTATGTATCAATGATTCGTGTCAAAAGCATCAGTAAATAATGCTGTTGCCTCCTGATGATAAAGGATAGGCTTTCTAGTATTTAATATTGGCAGTAGTTTAGACATTCAAAAATTTGTTAGGTTTTTCACAAAAAGCTTTTGGGTCTGCAAAGTTTTGCTTTGTAATCCTCTGTATATGGCTAACTAACTATTAAAGGTGCATAATAGCACAGAGCTATGAGTGGCAGTTCAATAAGCATCTTATTATTGACTTTATCCGTACTAGGACCTGTTTTGGATTAAGTCCGGCAATAGTTTGTTTGATCTTTTAAAAATAAAAATAGCAAAGAGAATGTAAAATAACGGGAGGAGTCGTTTTATTCATGTCGTGAAGACAATTTATAGTGAAGACTGTTGTTAGGTGGTCAATGAACTAGTAGCAGGTTAAAACAAATTAAAATTTGATATCATTTGAGATTCAAGGAGTCCTCTCAGACATTTCATATATTTCTTGGAAATGATTTTTTTGTTGCGGTGGCTTACTGTGTTACCACTAATCTATCAGCGAACCCTTCTTAGCGGAAATCATTTTTTTTACATCCAAGGATTTAAAAATCCTCGACAAAGTTCAAGATAGAAACATTTACATCATCTGCAGTGCTAATGTATTTTTGTTCTCTTTCTCACATTTGTAGTGTGTAATACATCAACATTAGGATTTATGATAATCAGAATGTTTGGCGAAAAAAGTCATAAAATAGGTTTTGCATAAACGTTGTTTTGGGTGAACTAGCACTTAAGATTCGACTTAATAATTGATTTGCTGTTAAATAATTTTCATTTAATTCCGGCTCCGCAGTATTTTTTTTTTGCTAACATATATCGAGGTTAGCGCAATGTGTACATTCCGGTTGCTAGTACCACTCTCATAGTTTGGGACTATTTTAAAGCACAAAATACAGTTCCAAGTAATCTATCATAACACTACAGCTAAACCTCATAACACCCAAAAAACAAAACGTATGCACGTAAAATTATCATACATTACTCAGACAAATACTGAAAACAGATTTCCCTATACTTTTAAGACCCTAATAGATCTTGCGCACATATAAATACCTCGATATGCGATATAAATACGTCTATAACATCTATGATATAAGAAAAATATAATATTATAGATTTGATAAGAAACAAAGTAAAATGAGAAAATAGTTGATAAGTAAAATTATTTTCAGCTTGTCACAAATATAGATTTAATTGTGGTGTTATAAAATATTGGATTTTCTCTTTATTTTTAAATTTTTATTAAAACAAAAGAGGACATCTCATTTGTCAGAATAGAAGCCGCCGTAGTCTAGTAGGTAGTGTGTTGACTTATTAGACGTAAGGCCATGGTTCAAACCCCAGGTTAGACACTAAAAACGAAATATGAAAAAATATTTCTTTCGTGACTTCCTCTCAGTAGATTTCTGGCAAAAACTCTGAGAGCAAATAAAATTGCCATGAAAAGATTCTCAAGAATTAGTCGTTCGGAGTCGACTTAAAATTGTAGGTTCCACCACTCATGTATAAATTTAAGCTAAGCCGTAATTTTGACTGAAGGGTTTTAATGGCTACTTATGTATGTATGTCCTATGTCCTAATCTCTTTAAGAATGCGAAGACTATCTTCACACAATTGTTTGCAATGTTTAGAACGTATTCTGTGTGCGCAAGACGCTTAAAATTGTGCAGTATTGTATTTTTCTTATGAGCGAATATTGATTGTAGCAGCAAATGTAAATAAGAGTTAACAAAAATAGAGAACAAAAAAATAACTGAACGCAAAAACTATTGTACAACATTTTAAAAGACAGTCGTGTAAAGAGTACAACAAAAATATTGTAAACTTCATAGTGTCACAATATGCATTTCTTTTTCCAGTAAATGAGAAAGAAAAATTGTTTTTTTTTTAGAGTAGAGATGTAAACAATTTGCAAAACATTTGAACTAAGTGTTCATTATAGCTTTTTTAAATAATTCTTACTATTTCTCAAACAAGAAAAAAAATTGTCTTTTAAAATAAATGTACTGATTTTTACTATCTCTTTTTCATAATAAAGAAAAAGTATTTATTCAACAGGCAATTAACAAAAACAAGAAATATTAACATAGCAATATGAAGAGAGATTGTTGTTGCAAGAGTTTATGGCAAAGCAAAGAATGTATAGGAACACTTAAGGGCTGGTTATTTATGAGTAAGAACCGTAAAAACGTAACGAACGTAGCCTTAAAAACGTTTGTGTAGTTATAGCAACGTTAAAAACGAGGCATATGTCAACGAATAATGTAAATAAACAACACAATGCAAATAAATTGGTATACAGACATTTGCACGAAGTCTGCTTTTCAGTACAGTGATGTTAAGATAAAGCAAAATTCAAAAAGTACCAACTTAAGCCTTAATTGGAAGAAGTTATATTTGCTTCTTAAATTTTATGATATTATTATATTTATTTTTATTAATCTGAGTCAATATTTACGGACTCTAGCTGTAAGCAGAGTCGAATATTGTTCTATTAAAATTATTTTTTTTACACACTCGTATAATTCTTTATGAACATTAGAATCATGGGAATATGTATTTAAAAAATTTTAAGAATTAAAAAGATTTATGTATAAATAGAAAAGTACTAAAAATGTCATTGCCACTCAAAATTCATATTATTTATTTATTTTGCTTCAAGGGTTTTTCATACACATTATAGTCGTAATAATAATAATAATTAAAGAAAAAGCATTTTTATGTACAAATTTAAAATATTGATACATACCATTAATATAAATTAAAGTACCAAAATACAGAATGCATACCTACTTCGTCACTCAAAATACAAATATATTATTTATTTCTCTTGTTAAAATTGTTTTGTGAGCACAATGGAAACATAACAATAGGTATTTATTATTTATAAAATAATTTTTTTTATTATTATATTAATTAAAAATTTGATTATATACATGTAACAATTTAAAAGTTTTATATAAATAAACATTAATGTACCAGAAAGGAATTTGTGCCGCAATGCTACTCTACATACCATAGCCCCATCACTCATTCTGAGAAAATTCTGTTTTATGCAGATCGTTCCGTTTTGCTAACAAAAGAGAACGTTTCGGTAAGCGCTTACATTGCTCTCCATATGCAAAAAAGAGAACGTTTGTTACGGTAGGTTACGTTACGTGTGGGTAACTGGTTCTTTATGTACGCTTATTTTTCAACGTAAACACTACTGAAATTCATTTCACAATACTGAAAATTTAGTTTCAGTAGTGAAATATGCTCTTACAACACAAAGCATATATCCGTTACTTCACAGATAAATTAGTGCTGTTGTATACTTTGAATAAAAGAGAAATACACATTTCCGTGTACTCGTAAAATCAAGAGCAACAGAAAAGAGAACAATTTAGTATTGTATTTAATGAAGAGTAGGCTAGCAAAACGTTTTGTGCACCCTTTTAGTATGTATGTTATGTAGTGTGTTAGAATAAGCTTCTCAAAATATTCTATAACTTACCATTATTTTATTCAACATCGCGTGTGTGCTCACTGTCTAACATCAGTTTAGTTAAAATGATATATTTTGATAAAATTAATACTTAAAATAATTAACATTCTTCTTACAAATACTTTAATACTTCATATCGTTAATCCGCGTTCTGTTATATACATACATTTCCTGTTTTTATTAAATCACTTTTTTCCTCTGTTAAAGATTTGTAGTAAATTTTAGTTTTCCTTAATCTTTTAAGGTGCACACATAGTGGCACGCAGAAGTGTATACATAATATTTAAATTATTATTTAAATTCAATTCTGGAGACAAGTAGACACCATCTCCACAGACGTTGAAATCACTATCCTTGGATGATCATACGTTTTCAAACTAAGAACAGTTAATTTACTCAAAACTATTTTTGAATGCTGAGATACACATACATGTAAAAATCAAACAATTTCATCACAGAATTCTATATCAATATAAGAAATTACTTTTTGAAACAATCTAGCAATTAATCTATTTTAGAAAATTTAAAAAATTATGCAGCCATCTAATGAATTAAAAAAAAATAACTCTAAATCGTGGGCTACTGAAGAGCTGCAAACAAAAATTATGTCATCTATTGACATTTATTGAAATTCATGAAAAATAAACTGTCGCTACTGAACCTAAATGTATCCATAAAAGTATGTATAACATAAAGTACAAATACGAGGTGTGATCAAAAAATAACCGTTATTTTAAATTTTTTCAAAAAGTATTTATTAATTTACCAATAACTATCTTGTCCACTTCAAAGTAACCCCCCTCAGATATAATACACTAATGCCAGAGTTTTTTCCAATCCTCGAAACATTTCTGAAACGCGCCAACTGCTCCTGTTTCGATTATTCTTTTATCTGCTCAATCTCCTTTATCTCCAGCAAAACGCTTTCCTTTCATCGCTGTCTTCAATTTTGAGAAGAAGAAAAAGTCAGCGGGGGCCAAGTTGAGGCATGATTACGGTTTTGTTTTTGGCCAAGAACTCACGCATCATGGTGCGTTATCATGGTGTAAAATCCATGATTGGTTTTTCCACAATTCTGTTCGTTTCTGACGAATTACTTCGCGCAATCGGCGCGTTACTTCTAGGTAGTATTCCTTATTGACCGTAAGACCTTGTGGCAAGAATTCATGATGCGCCACGCCATTACAATCGAAGAAAACAGTGAGCAAAACCTTCACATTTGACCGAACTTGACGTGCTTTTTCCGGCCTTGGCTGTTTTGGACGCTTTCATTTTGATGATTGGGCTTTGGTTCCAATATCATACCCATACATCCAAGATTCGTCACCAGTTTTGACCTTTTTGAGCAAATCTGGATCGTCGTTGACAACGTTCGACATCTCCTGACCGATGTCCAAGCGACGTTGTTTTTGCTCAAAATTTAGCAACTTTGGAACAATCTTCTCTGCCGTACGTTTCCTGCCTAAAACATCCGTAAAAATTGTTTGGCATAAGCCGAACAATATGCCAGCACCATCAGCAACCTCTCTAATAGTGATTCGACGATTATCCAAAATCATTTTCTTCACTGATTTAATGTTTTCATCGGTTGTTGACGTGCTTGAGCGACAAGAAGAGAATTGCCATTGACATCTTCTCGGCCTTCCTTAAACCGGTTATTCCACAATTGAACTTGTATTCAACTCATAGTAGACTGGCTAAACGCCAGAGTCAACATTTCAAATGTCTTTGTACATTTAATTTAATTGTTTACACAAAGCAATACAGTTTCTTTGATCCGAAGAGCACCCCAAAACACTAATTCTTTTATCTGTCAAAAACAAACTGACAATCCAAAATGGCTGATATTGTCAACATATGTGTATAACAGACATGTGTACCAACAAGATATCAACAATAAATCGTTTTTTCGCCACTCATAAGTAGTCATAAAAATATTAGTATAAGTGAGTAAACAATATTGAAATATAAGTACGGGTTGCAATGAGTATGAACACAATATTGTAATGTTGCTGTAAAATGTACAGTCTTTTATTGTTGCATTTGCAACAAAAGAAAAAAGACACACAAGCAAAAAATACAGAGCAGCAAACAGAGCAAAGACAAAACCTTCTAGTGAGTATTGTAGTGCTCATACGCGATTCATACTTATTTTTGATTCTAGTATATGTTGGGTCATATAGAGTAGAAATCAAAAACATAATGCGTAGTGTTAGGTATGAGTATGATGAGTACTTCAAACTTTGAATATGGGTAGTATGAGTACGATATTAAAATAAGTATGAATGCGTATAAGTATCAGAAATTATGAGTATCATTCGAATCTATTCATCATTTTGAATACTCATTGCTGACCTCAGGTACCAACATAACTCACGAAATTTGAATATAACGGTTATTTTTTAATCACACCTCGTATGTGTACCAAGGGTATAAAGAGGATATATACGAGAAAGTTTGGTGTTTGAAGTAAAAAGATTTTGTAAATAAAGAAATAATAACAAATAAATGTAAACAATTTCTCCTATTACAATTTTTCGATACATTCCTAAGATCTAAAAAATTGTAAAATATTTCATTACTTTATTCTGTAAGGAAAATAACAAAAAATGACTGTTTTAGCAGATTTTGTGGAAGTAAAGAGAGATAAGAGATTGACGACAACAGCCTTTTGAATTTGCATATTTGTAAATGAAGGTGAATTGAGTAAACGACAAAAATAAGAAAATTTAACTATTATGAATTCTGTAATCAAAAATCAGATAGAAAGTATTACTTTTGGTGTAAGCCAATACTAACAATACTCAGATTATTTTCAAGCATGGGAAGTGTCGGTACTGGTGTTGGGATGTGTTTCCAGTTCTAGTTCTACACGAAACATAGACTGTGAAATCTCGTGATTTATTAAATTTATGAATTTTTTCAGTTTAAATCCCAGACCAATTAGATCAGGCCTCAACCTCCATACAATAACTTTAACTACTACTGAAAGACTTTATCACTTTTGAGTTTGAACGTGTAAAAATTCTTTTTATTTATATTTCGAAATCGCTAATCACAGTGCTGCGGTATCGTTGCTCGTTTTTCACTAGAGCTTTGGTCTCACAATATTGCCATGTTTTATTGCCTTAATAAAAAGAGAATTCTCTTCAATGGCAAAGTTTAATTGCTTTGTTAAAGCGTTCAAATTTTTCGCCCTAGAAATTGGAGTCGGTTTACTCTATTTAATTGGCAATACAAAGAAATCCACAGCTCTACCACTAACATTATCGTGTTTTTACATGTTTGAAGCGGAGGTAATTTTTGCCAATATTTCTGATTTTTGAACACTGCTGTTATCATTGTCTTTAAAAATGATATCACAGGCTTTTGAACTACTTGTACCTTTAGTATTTATTGCTACATTCACAGAACTAGATATCAATGGTTATAATAATGAGGGCTCTTGACCGCTTTTCACTCTACCCATAGGAAGGATTATATATACACTTTGCCCTCGCCCTGATCTTCAAAGTTCTCGGCCTACAATTAGAAGAATATAATTGCAGACGAGTAGATAAGGTTAGAAGTTTAAGAAATAATATTGTTAATGAAAATATATATAAATAAAATAAATATAAATCGATAGAAGTGCAGAGAGCCATACTCTGTCAAATGCCTTGCAAATATCTCGAGCAGCAACCTTGTTTGCACCAAATTGTCTGAAAGACTTGTTCCAATTTTCCGAGAACAACGCCAACAGATCACCAGTAAAATTGACCCTACGGAAACAGAGAGAAGTTTATTTACAATCTGATATCCTTTACCATCTAGGATTACAGAGGACCAATATAAAAAATTTCTATAAATCAATGCTTTCTATTAGTTGTCGACTACAGTGCTAGACATACATTTTGAGTTTTCGACTTGTTACGCCTGGCGGTTGTGTTCATTTTAGTGCAATATCTTCAGTGGAATTAGACTTTATATCTAGTGGGTGACCAACTTATTGGCCTTCTGATAGGCAGAAGATTCCGGACTATATTGATTTTGGAGTGACGAAAAATATTTAATATTTCTAGAGACTGAGTCCAAGTTGAGTTGTCATTCCATCTAGTCGCCTAATATTTTTACGAGGAAACCCCAATAAAAAGATAAAATGAGTAATCAGAAGGTAAAGAGCTGTCCCTAATAACCATTAGAATACTCCTTTTATTTTTATATGCTATTCTGCGTCTGCAAAATATTACCCTGAAGAATGAAAATTCGGACTACTCTATTGCAGCGGGTAGTTTGTTAGGTCTAGTATTGTATGTAATATATTCCTCGAACATGCCAGTGAGAAGTCATCCGCACTCATCCAACTTTGCTGATGACATTGTTGAGCACTTATGAGAACCCATACGAACCTTCTCGACATCTGCAGGCAACAAATTTTTTCAAGTAGAAAAATGGTTAACTCTATTGATAATAAGAGTTTGTTTAGGGGTAAATAGATACATATTTATGTATTTGTCTATATTAATAATAAATATTATTTAGAGTTTTGCGTTTGTTTATTTTTTACAAACGTTATAAAAGAAGGTATTTGTTTTAATTCAATAATAATTTGTATGTTTTTTCTCAATGTTTATTTTATTTTAAAATTTATTTATAATTCAAATTTTACCATTAATCAATTATTAAATTGTTCACAAAATATAATGCACACATGTAGGGCTTGCTGGGTATTTGTTTTGTTCGGTGATCAAAAGTCAATTGATCGGCAAGGATCTAACCAATCACGTTGGAGATGTTGATGAATGTGTGTATGGCGATGTGTATTGTGAATGTCGATGTGTGTTGGGGATGTTATTGTTATTACTCGTTAGAGATGTTAATGTTGTCATATTGGAAGTCAGGGTTTGGGTTGTGTGAATTTGTTCACTCGTTTGAAAAACGTGTATTGAATAAAACCCGTTTTATAGATAGTGTTTCTTTCTCGCCGCAATATTTGGTTGCTGTTACAATGAGGATAAAGACCAAAACAAATAGTATTAGTTCAGTAATAAAGTAATAGTATCTTTCAAAGGAAGTGGGAAAGGAAGGACATCATAAAACCACCGAAAATGGCCTCCGCTTTTAAAGTGACCAAAGACACAGGTGTCACTCATCAAATATGGTTTTCTTTACTGGTAGAAATCTTTGTGAACTCACATTGTTTCTTTGTAGGTATAAGAGTTAGTCTAATGAATTTTTATTTTAAAATAAAAAAGTTTCCAATTTAATATATCGATACCTCTCTCATCATTCCACCATCTATATTTAGCGCAGACTTTACTCACATCAAATCGAAAAGAAAGGATAAAACTCGTCCTTTATATAATGCTTTCTACGTACTATTCTGCAAGATTAATATTTAAGAACCTTATATACGATAAGGACGTGTTCAGGTCTATACCATGCAACTATAGTGATAATCACATAGAAAATTATAGTGAGTACTCACTACCACTCTTATCGAACAGTCTATGCTCAAGAAAACTAGCTCGACTCATAACGATAATTACCAGTTAGTATCCTTGCCTACCTTCAGTCATGCATTATTAGGCTCTGTATTCCAATAGAATATTTGGGACCATCAAGTAATGGTGCTAGTTTCAATTTCAGTCCTCTTGAAGCTGCAATTGGTTAGTTGATGTGGACGATGAATTTTTTTATAACAAATATGTCTCTGAGAATGTTACAATTTATGAACTGTTTGAGGTTCAGCTTCTGGAAAACAAATAATACCCGCCCACATGAAGCTTTTCTTGTAGTTAAAAAATTGATGTATTGATCGTATTAGCAATGCAGGTGACGTCAATATATTAAAAATTTCTGCTTGTCCGTTATATTACTGAAAAGACGCTAGAGTTAGAAAATGCAGCGTATCAGATCTCCTTATAAAGTCAACCTTTTATCGTGCAAATCTGGAACGGCATTCCTTCGGCAATTCGAAAGTCTTGACGATTCATCAGAGTCAAATTTTTCATAGAGACGTGCGATCAGGAATCTTAAAAGATAATTTTATTTTTAAGTCGCTATTCCAAAACGCCACAAATGTTTGATTTCGAAGTGCTGTTGAAAAATTTCTTCGCCCTATTACACTATAAAATTGGCTTCAGTACTGCTAGTGAAATTTATTTTATATTAAACGGGGTTCTGAAGTCGCCATAGTCTTATAGGTAATATTAGACGTAAGACCACCGGTCAAACCCCAGGTCAGACATTATAAACAAAATATGAAAAAATATTTCTTCGGCGACTTCCTCTCAGCAGATTTCTGGTAAAAACTCTTAGTGTAAATAAAATTGCCATGAAAAGTATTTCAAAAACCTGTCGTTAGAAGTCGACCTTAAACTGTAGGTCTCGCTACCCGTGTATAAAATTAACACACACCCAACATAAATGGTTTGAGAAGCTAGGCCGTAATCCTCACTGAATGTATGTATAAGGTGTGACAGTTTGTAGTAGTTAAAATTATACCTAAACCTGGTAAAGATCATACTAAAGTTGACTCATAACGATTATAGAAAAATAAAGTTTAATCAAAACGACTAATTTGTTCGTTACAACACTTAAGTTATTTAACTATTGATATAAACACAGCCGATAAATTAGTTTGGATTCAGAAAGCAACACAGCGGCACTGGTTGACAACAATTATTGATGTAAGGCACAACAAATACGCTTGAAAAGATAAAATATTGTTACGAAAATGGAAATGGTGTAACTTCGTTTAACATTAAAATGTTAAACAAAAGCTACAAAAACAAAAAAAAAACGGACTTGTTTGCCTGATTGACAAATAAAGAAGAATAAAACAACAACATCAACAACAATACAACGAAAAAGGGATAAACACATAAACACACACAACATGTTTACATTCATAGAAATCTCGTGAAGGCGAAGACTAGAACCTTCGCCTACGAGAACATTCATCAGACTGTTTACATCGTGATATAAAAGGCAAAGCAAAGCATGAAGGATTGGAGTAGAAGTTCAGTCAGTCTTGTGTGAAGACGAGTTGCGTGTGAAGTAAACCAATCGTGGTTTGAAGATCTCCGTTACAAAGATCTACAGAACAATTGGGTGATAATTGTTATTGTTTATCGTAAAGGGCATAAACAAAGGAATAACAAAAAAAGCAATTGTTGTTGTTAGAATCAATTGTGAATAGTGGCACACAAAAGTTGTGTGATTAATAAAGGATTTTATTGAAATTAAACTCAAATTTATTTTTATTTTTATTTACAATCTACGAGCTCATATTTTAAACGTTTTTAAAAGGTAAAAACGTAACAATATGAACTAAAAGTTTGTCGTTCATTAACAGTGCATCTACCTTTGCTGTACTAGATATGTGCGAAATGGAAATAAAAATCCATATCTCGGAATGTATTACATTTAACATCTGCGCAAAGATCTCATCAAGTTAAATTAGTATATGAAACTTTTTGTCAGTTGAATATAAGATTGAAGATACAATAAATAAACATTTTAAGTTGGGATTACAATAGTTATGTAATATTTAACACAAAAGAGTATTACTTAGTACCGATTGGAAAAGGGTTGTTATAGCCTGGTTAACAGAACGTTGATGTCACGGAAACACGGAAAATAAGTTAACGAATAATAAGGTAACGAGCTTTAAAATAAAAGCCTCATTTCAAGAAAATGTTTAAATAAAAGCAAAGCATTTTACAACTGCAATGTGTTTAGAGTGTATCATATTTTTTAAACCAAATTAAAATTAATTTTCTTTTGTTTATTGTAACAAAAGTTTATTAAGGCTGTTTGGAACTGAATTGGACGCCCTGCACAAACATAGTCACGAAATATTCTTTAACAAAAAATATTAATTTAATGCATAAAAATTAATAATAGTCAACTGTTCAGAACTGTTCTGAATGGTGGCGAGTGATGTTAAGTTAATGCAAAATTAAAAAAAAACAGCAAATAAGCGTTTAGAGGAGAAAATTGTATTTGCATCTTATATTTTATATTATTATAAATATTTATTGTTGTAATATAAATTTATATTATATATTCACATATATTATACAGATCATTTGCTTTGTCTTTATATGCTAAAAATTAACGTATGTTCCACTGTTTCGTACATAACATACATGTATAAGTCGTTAAGGCTCAGTTACTCGATCGTAATGGAATTTAACCGCAACAGTAAGAAACAGTTGATCGTTTTTATTATGTATAAAGCAATAAAGCAAATGTATTGCAAAGTAACGGGAACATTAGAATCTGTAAAAAAATTTAATTTTCTTACATTTTTACGTGACATCTTTTTAGCAGTGTTAACAACATATCAATATTAAAAAATTATAATATAAAAAAATTATAAACAGAATTTAAATTTTTATACGTATATTATTTATCTGTATGTGGAATTCTCTTTAAATAAAACTTCAGATTTTAAAAAACAAAATTACAATTTATTTCATTATTAACTTTATAAAAATTAAAATTAAAATAAACACTATACTACTGTTACATTATGTAGGTAGTGTTTATATTTTTTTTAAATTATAAAAATATAGTTCTTCTTGTTTAACAATTAAATGTCTACAAGCGTTCGAAATGCGTTCCTGTTTGCATTTTACCTTTACAAAAAAACGTTTTAACACTCGTATAAATTCGGTTTCTGAAATACCTGATCTGTTTCTGTAAGATAAACGACTTCACTTGCTTGTATAAGTTAACGCGATTATAATCTATTTTCTATTTTTCGATCTTTAATACATTTCTTTGATCATCACTGTTTCTGTTGCTGATATTATTTATACAGTTATTAATATTATTAATAAGTGGCTGCTAATACAGCTAATATCTGTGTTAAAAATTATAAAGGAAATAGGATAAAATTTATGTTCATAAATCAATTTCTTTAGTTTAAGATATTCTAACGATATTCTGTACAACAAACTTAATAACTTGAACTTTTTGCTGTATATAATCTGCACAAAGTTAAAAACCTCCAAAAATGTTAATGTCATCAACATCTGAATTATTAGAATTGGATGTGTACTGTTGTTAACTATTAAAAGTTTGCTTATTCTTTAATTCTTCATTCTTTGATTTAAACTTTGGCTTAATTGAAATATTATTGTCTGAAGAAATAGAATTTTATTGAATTTATTATTTATATATTGCCCTAAAATTGTTCGTAGATCATGGTTTTAATTCTGACTAAATGGTTATAAGTCCTATGAAGTAAGTATTGCGCGCTTTCATCATTTGGAAAGCATTTATTTTAGTTCATTAGTATTTAAATAAAAAATATTTCGATTATCAATATATCAGACATTTAAAAATATTTTCTAAATAAAATATTATTATTTTTATTTTAGAACAAAATCTAGAAAACTCTGGAGACTCTATTAAAAAATCAATGGATACTGTTACGGCAACAAAAGCTTATTCTTTGAAGTTAAATAATACAGCGCCCAAAATTTCAGGCCTTCAAATGAAAGATCAATTAATGTATCTTGCAAATCTCTTAGGATTTGAGGTATACTGAAATATTTAATTCAATTAAAACTTTACCCAAATTATATTATTTCAGGTCGATTTCTCAGATTATCCAAAAGGTAATCATAAGGAATTTTTAACGGTAGTGATGCTTTCAACTAATCCCCCACAAATTTGCCATGGCGTCGGTATTAATTCTAAGGAATCTCAAGAGGATGCAGCTAAGAACGCTTTAAAAATATTAAGTGAAATGGGATTAAATAATGCAGTAAAATGATTATCTAAGATCTAAGTTACAAAACACAATAATAAAGTGTAATCGTATATTATTATAATTATTGGAATTAAACACAATAAATGACATCTAAAAAATCAGATATCCTTATCACATTATAGAACTGAATTAAATTTAACATTTGAGTAATTATACATTTTCACGAACAACACTGGATTGAGTAGCACCTTGCAAAATTTTCCTTAAATAACTGAAAAAGTAATTGAACTTCCCTAAATAAAAAAAAATTTACAAGTGTATTACAATAATATTTGAGGACTAAAAAGCAATAAAGTTGTATGACAAGTTTTAAAATAAAAAAAATAATGCACAAAATTACCTTTAGATATAAATTTATAAATAGTTGCGGTGAGAAAAATTCAACTATTTGAATTTGCGACGGATGCTATAACACTCTTTTTCAGATTTACACTCAAAAAATATTTTATTTTAAAAAATGCTTTTATTAAAATCTATTGTTTTATATATTCTTAAATGACATTTTAAAACATTTAAATGATAAGGAAAGGGAACAGGTTTTTTGTAGACATAAAACAATTTTTTTGGGAGAACTAAAAGTTTGTTATTAGTAGGAGAGGAAATTTATGAACGAAAAGTAGAGCCCTCTAAATATATAAAAACCATTCCCTTAAAATTCATGTTTGGTATTCTGTAAGAAAGATTCACATTGATTTTGTAATCGGCGTTTTAGTGTTGTATTGACACCTACAAACAAAAAGAAAATATAACTCAAATAAATAAATATGATAAAACAAATAAATACAATAAATAAATAAAATTGAAAAATAAAAAACTTAAGACAACCATTCAGTCTTAGTCTAAAGAACTTTTGATAGACAAGAAAAAAATCACCACTTTCGGATGAATTAACAGGAAAATGGCCTCAAACAAGACAGAAAGGAAAACTGTTAGCATTCAAAGAGGTAATTTTGATATTTTAGGAGGAAGCTCTCACAAATTTTACATATCGGAATCACTTGTATTAGTAAACAATATGTCTTAAAAATTTTCGTGATTCCAACTTATAGGCAAAATTGCCAATCACTAGTAACAAAACTGTTGCCCCGTCAATAGATTTTGATTTACACATATTTTACTCCTTATGGGCAAAATCATCCACCACCAATAGTTCCATTTACATCAACAAAACAGAATAAGGGTACAAATTTACATGCAAAACTTTTACTAGTTTAAGTTTTCTACTGTGTACTCCTAGAGTGATGACGACATAAAAAGGGCGGATAACAAAATACGGGTGCTGTTTTCAATTTAAAATATTCAAAAACTTGAAACATAATAGGTATGTTATAAGACAACAAAGATCATCAAAGGAGGTTAAAGGTCATAGTGACTCTGAAAACACAAAAAATATTGAGACATTTGAATGAATAGAACAAACATAACACAGATTCCTATAGCCTTAAATCTTCAGTCGCATTGGCAACCATAAATTTGAAGTTGTGGAAAAATGTTTCTTTAACATTGCTCGGTGTATTTAACAAAGTAATTTAACACGTTGGTGTCAATTACCATCTGTACAATCAATCTGTACGATTTTTATCAACTAAACTGGAATTCGGTTGACTTAATCGATACGTTAAAAAAATTGAAACATACACTGTAAGGAACGATAAAAGAAAGTCGTTTAATTTTGATTAGTAATTGGAGATCGTTTGTTTTTAGCCTATAGGCCAATACTTTTAATAGTCATATCGGCTTCACTTTTAATTTTAACCCTTTGCTTTCAATATCATTAACGTCGCATATACAAAGTTTTATTAAGATTGAATTTAAAATTTCTGTCAATACCGTAACCTGGCAATACAGTATGAAAAGATATGACTATATTTTCGATGGGTTATGAGAACTGGTTTTTATTGACGATGTTATGGATGATGTTATAGATGACCATACGAATTTGGATTTTCAATAATAGATAAAAAAGCACTAATGTTTGTAATATGTGCAAATACAAGCATCTTCTTTATCTAAACTCCAAAATTAATCTGAAGTGGAGTTTCATGAACAAATTATCTGAAGAAACTTAAAAAAGTATTGGCTGAGTTTAAATTTTGTGAGGACTTGTATCTTGAACCATTATTACTTGCATAGGACTATTTGTTATGTTATGTTTTGATCATATGGTAATTGTAAGTGCAGATTACTAGCTTGATAAAATTTTCTGAGAATGTATTCCCCTTCAAACGTAACCAAACTTTCTATCTTGTTTCAAAAATATCAGCTATTTGACCATTTTTGTTGTTTAGCAACGAATTTAACTGAATAAAACGATTATTTGAAACCCATGACGTTATACAGATGGCGCGAATTTGTTGATGAATGTCCTATGAGAGTAAATATTTAATTTTTTTTACATACATAATTGGTCATTACAACCCTTCAGTCACGATTACGGCATAGCTTCTCATACCACTTATGTTGTGTGCGTTAATTTTATAAATGAGTGGCGAGACCTACAGTTGAATAATCTCCCAAAGGAACGGTTTAGCAGTTCCCACGGCTTTTTCGCTAACTTTTGCAGGTACTTTAATGTCCTTCTCCGGTAGGACGTTGTTGCGTGTCTAGTCTAGTTTGCCTTTATCATCCTTAAAAAATTGACCTTATATAATTGCCTGTAGTTTAAAGAGAATGCGGAGAGTAGGTCTCATGAAGGTAGCCACGAAGGTTGGACTTATAATCCCCAGAAAGTTTTTTATTTTTGTTCTTTTCATTAGGGTTCTTTTAATTCCCACTAGTCGACCATGACAGCCCTCGTTAACCTAGCAAGGCGAATAAATAATCCCCTTATACCTTTATTAAACAAAACTTTGTACCTTTATTGGAAGAAGTAAACTTGATATTTAAGAAACCAAATAGCGGAACATATTACTGTAACTTGCTGGATGTTCAATTGAGTTTTCGTAGATATTTTCAAAAGCTATACCTTCAGCGAACGCATGCATATCATTGCCGTTGGCTTATCATATATAACATAAAATTCAAAATACTGTCTTGTCAAAAATACTCTTGCAACTATCGACTGATTTGTATTTCAAAAATATCATCGCTCATAAATAGTTTTTCTATAGCTTATAAATACTAGTAGGAAATTTTTATTTTTTAAAGTAATTTATCAAAAGAATTATAAATATGAATAAAAAGAGTGCAACAGTACTTTTTCTTTCTATAGACCTTCTGATCACGTTCACAAGTCCATGGATTTGTTGCATTGTTCCATATTTTCTTCGAAAACCAAATTGATAATCAGAAAACTTTGAGATTGAGTGTTAGTCAGACATATTAGTTAAGTTCCCATATCTTCCAATCAGCTAGTTATTTTATTTTTCTCTAACTGTAAAAGCATCTTGTTGCAACTTTTATCAATAAAAGAAATTTTGCTATAATTAAAATTGAATTGTATTCAACGATATAATAATTATTATTGTCAATTTTAGTTGTGACAGTAGAAATAAAACCTTTTATGTCTTTTGCTTATTCGCCACAGTTAATAATTGCCCATTTGTGGCATAGCGTCAAACTGCCGCAGATGTTTTAAATAATTCGTTTTTTCAACGGTCGCATACTTCAAAAGTAAATAAGTATACAAACGTCCACAAAGTTTTTGTTAACATATCTGCTGTATATGGTGAACGATTCTTCTTCTTCTTCTTCTTCTTATTCTTAAACGTTATTTTCTTTTTAAAATTATTAACATCCACGCCCTTGTGTTCAAACTAGGGATGCCAATCGGGAAATTATGATTAAGTTAGAAAACTTTTAATCATTGTATTTTAGTGCATTTGTTATTTCATTAAGTTTACTTTAAAAAACGTTTAAGCACAGAACTATTTTTCTTTGAGGTAAGTTTGAAAGTAATTTTTATATAGTTTATAGTTATAGTTATATATTGCATGCCTTTGCTCCTTGAGAGCACTTGACTAACGGTACCATAACCTTAAAGGGAAGTTAACCGTTCGGGTAACGGATTAGTCTGTACAAGCTAAAACGTGCCATAGTTTTTAAAAACGTCCTATTTAAGACACCTATGCTATAGATCTCCAGTGTAATCCACCGTTTTGACTATTTTGATTATTTGATATCTTTGCCCAACGTCATTTACAATACAATTTACTTGCCTCAATTACAGAACACCATTGACACGTAGAGGCCTTATTGTCATCGTTGCTGCAATACTCCTAGTTTTCAAAGTCAAAGTTTTACTATTTTAATTTTTTGAGTGTAAAAATATATCTTGCATATATATTTTGTTTATAACATATTCAATAGATATAAGCAGACGTCGGTACAAGGAGAACATGATAAAAAAGTGGGTGTATTTATGAGAGCGATGTGTATAACCCAAAAGAAAATTGTTAGTAATATTTTCAAATGTAATCTAATAATATGTAGATGTAGTGGAAAATATAAAAAAAATTGACGACGCCAAATCCCTAAAGACTGCGTATTTAACTTGACAAAAATGGAGATAATTTCTCAATGCTTTTAGTGACTTTCATTGTAAAATACTATCCTAATCCTACTGTGATATTTTTTTTTTGGCGTATCATTGAAACCTGAAAACAACGACACGTATCTCCTTCTTTAGAAGCTGAGAAGCAACTGAATGAAATTTTACGGTCTTTTTAACGAATTTTGTTGATGTTCGTGTCCTACGTGTGTAAAAAGCCGAAGATGTTCGGCCCCAAGGGTTTTGTTGCCGACGTCTGGATAAAAGTCTTATCAACGTAAAAGGTTCTTAATGAACTTAATTTGAATTGCATTCAGAATTATGATTATTATATATTAAATATATAATTATCAATTTATATTAATATTTAATATTTCATTAATATATACATACTTATGATTTATAGTAAAGTTATGTTAAAATAAATTCTATTAGAAATTGTTTTTAACATTTTTTTCTCGTTTATTTATCTATGAAATGAATGTGTTTATTTCTCTATTTGGAAAGAAGCTAATTAAGTTTAAATTAAATTAATTTTATCGTTCGTTTATATATTAATAAAGTATTAATGACGTATATAATGAATTCAGAATGAATAGTTGAAGGGTCATCTAAATTCTCCTATATGGCTTTATTGAAATAGGCTAGTTAAATGTAGGGAAGAAGCGTGGTTCCTCAAAAATACCAGAGGAACCTATTTATTGAGTAAAAATAATTAATTTTCATATCACAAATTAGTAGTATAGCAGGGGCTTGATTTGTTTGATCTATACTATTCAGGACCGCATAGAGCAAAAATAATAAATGAAAAAGGGAGACTTCATAAAACTACTTTGTAATGCAACAGGTCACCCTATCCGACTTCTGGCTAGCAATCATAGGCTCCCGCAGCCCTGCTTTATTTCGATACTTTATCGATGGATATATGCCTTGTTTGTATATATCATTAAGCTACAGTCACATCTTTTATGTATACAGTACGAAATAATTAATATAGCACCTAACGTGAGGCTAGAATCTTAAATTTTGTTTTGAGATTTTAGTTTCCAAAAAAACAAAAAAAAAAGTTTTGTTGATTGAAATAATTACCTGTAATTTACGTCTAGAAATCACACCTTAGGAAATTAGTTCAAATGCAAGAAACAGTCTATGATTACGAAAAAGTAAGACAGAATTTTAATAATTGAAACATTAACCCTTAGATGATAAGACAATACATCGCTGAAGTGGATATAGAAGTCAGTGAACCTGAATGCAATTCATCGTATGTACAATTCAGAAAACAGATTCACTACGATGTTGGAATTGCGATAGCATTGGTTGATTGTTTATTTGAGAAACCTATATTTTGTTATGGCTGTGGGGCCAAAAATACTTACAAGCCACAGTGCCTAAAACGTAAAGAAACAAATATTCAAAAAACTACCACAATCAAATATTCAAAAAACTACCACAATCAACCACTAATGAACCCCAACACTTAGCTAATAAAGAGGTTATTGAAGTAGATTGCGAGTACAATATTTTACCAGATCCTCTTTTACGTGTTCACAACTTATTATCAAATTCTACTGATTTTAACTATTCCAATAAAGATATAAAAATTCTTAAATGTGGCTTAAAAGATAATCGCTTTTACGTAAACGTTTCGTTTTTAGATTTTAATGAATATGGATTATTAGATATAGGAGCTAGTATTAGTTGCATTGGCTCAGATTTAGCGCTTAAAGATTTTTCTAAATACCCCAATGTTTCAAAATATAAAACCTTTGTTAAAACTGCAGACGGAGTTTCTAGAAAGTTATAGGTTGGTTAAATGTAAATGTCACTTACAAGAGCACTACAAAACCACTAACGGTCATTGTTACAACTTGCCTTTAACTAAAGGGAGGATTTTAACGGGCAGATAAATTGTTTTTCATTATTATGAGTACCCAATAAGATAGAAGTGAGCGTTAAGCTATAGGGAAGATCATCCTACCCTTAACATTTAAAGTTCACTTCATCTTTGAACTTGCCATATTATATATATTATTTTGGATATGGCAATAATAGAATAATAAGCATAACAAACAAGAAAGCACGTTATTGCCACTGCGTTTTTAAAGAACTTTTTTAAAGTAACAAAAGTTATAAATATTACACTGGCATTGCCATATTTTTAAAAAAGGTAACTTTGTTTTATCTGTAGGTTGTAATAACGAAAATAAGTGAAAGGTAACTTTACAGGTCCTTTTAGCAAAAGGTACCTTTAACTAAACCCAAATTTAACGGCAAGTTATAATAATGGCCATAAATTTATTTAGAATACCATTAATATCTCAGGGCCTAAGATTAGGAATAGATTTCTGGAAAAAATGTTTGATTGCGTCAGCTGATATAATAGACAACTTTGGGTTTAATGTTAATTCGCCTGTTCCTACCACTCAGATGTCTGAAAGTCTTTTGTTTAAATTAAATTTTGCTACACAAGGATTAGGTAGAACAAGTTTAATAAACCATTTAATAGATGTAGGAGATTTCACACCAATCAAACAAAGATTCTATCCTATTTCTCCCGCTGTAGAGAAGCTAATGTTTAAGGAAGTCGGCAGAATGTTGGCTCTAGGCGTTACTGAACCATCAAATTCACCTTGGAGTTCTCCAATGAGACTTGTAATAAAACCTAATAAAATTCGTCTTTGTCTAGATGCACGGAAAGTTAATAGTGTTACCAAGAAAGATGCATATCCGTTACCATAAATCGAAGGAAGTTTTGCTCGTCATCCGAAATTTATTATCATTTCCAAATTAGATTTAAAAGATTCTTATTGGGAGTTACCATTAGATGATAAGTCAGAACCACTGACTGCTTTTACTGTACCAGGGAGACCACTCTATCAGTTTACTGTGATGCCATTTGGGCCCTGTAATGCACCTCAAACTATGTGCCGACTTATGGATTATCTTATTGCAGTGGATATAAAGATCATTTATTTGGGTATCTTGATGGCTAGATCCTTTTATCTGAAAGTTTTAAAGAGCATCTTGGCATATTAGTGCGCGTATCAGAACAGTTTCGGAAAGCAAATTTAACACTGAATATTGAGAAAAGAAACTTTTGTGTGAAGAAAGTCAAGTATTTGGGTTATATTATAGGTGATGGCGATATTATTACTGGTCCAGAAAAGGTTAGTACCATTCGTGATTGGCCTGTGCACAAAAATATTAAACAAGTATGTGGGTTTATAGGTTCAGCCGGATGGTGCCGACGATTTATTGTCATCTCAAAAGAAATTCGTTTGGACTCCAGAAGCGCTAACAGCTGCTGAGCACATTATAAACGTATTATCATCAGCACCAGATTAAGTAATCCTCACTTCGATAATAAATTTTACGTCCATTGTGATGCTAGTGATTTAGGCATAGGAGCAGTACTTGTGAAATTAGATGAAAATAACTAAGAAAAGCCAATTGCATACATGAGCAAAAGCTTAAATTCCACACAAAGAAATTATAACGTTACTGAACGTGAGTGCTTAGCAGCAATTGAAGTAATACAAAGATTTAGATGTTACTTAGAGCTTCAAGAATTCGAGATAATACTGGACCATTCGAGCTTGTATGGCTAATGCGACAGTCTAGGCTAAGTGGCAGATTAAAGCTACAGGCGTATAAATTTACAATTAGTCTCCGAAAAGGCAAAAAACGTCATACCTGCCACATTCCCTAGAAACCAATATAGGAAATTATTTCTGAAAATAATATAGAGCTTGTTGATAAATATATTTATATTCGAAACGAACGTTATGATAGTATAGAATATAATGAAAGCTTAGTGTGGAAATTTTGGGTTCCAAACGAATTAGAACACTCGGTAATTAGTCAATTTCATGACTCAACCATTGCTTCACATGGAGGAATGCATCCAACTTAATAAAACGTAATTTCTTTTGGAAAGGAATGGTAAAAGATATTCGAACTTTTGTCCGAGGCTGTGAAACTTGTAAGACTACGAAATATTCGAACTTCATCATGAAACCTGAGATGGATAAATAGATTGTAACTATTCGCCCCTTTCAAAGATTATACGTAGACCTAATGGGGCCTTATCCACGGAGTAAATCAGGGCATATTAGAATTCCAATTGTGCTTGATCATTTAACGAAGTTTCAATGGCTACATCCATTTAGATTTATTCATATTAAAGAGTTTTTAGAAAAACAAATATTTCATATTTATGGTGTACCGGAGGTAATCGTAAGTTATAACGGACCTATATGCCTTTTTCACCTCATTAGGAATATAGCACACGTATACTGCTGTATATTCACCTCAGTTAAGTGCATCAGAAAGAGTAAATCGATCAATTATAGCAGCAATAAGAGCTTATCTTAAGTAAGACCACTTCAAATGGGACGAAAATTTAATGTGTTTCATCAATCGATAAAAATGTCACCTTATCACACTTTATTTGAACTCAATATGATAACAGATGGATCAAGCAGATCCATAGAATTCTAAGAAATTTTAAACCCTTAGACAAACCAAATACTAATTTATAGCGAGAAAATAATAAATAAATGATAATAATAAAAACTGATATACAGAAACATTTAAAACGTGCTTATGAACAATATTAGCAAACATATAATCAAAGAACCGGACCCAAAACATTTCACATAGGCCAAAAGGTATCAAGAAGAATTTTGTACGGAGAAACATTTTAAAGCAAATTATCACTAGTTTTCGTAAAGGTGGGAGTTAAAGAGAAATGCGATAGACATTATTATGCATTAGAAGATTTAGAAGTAAAGTCAGTTGGTTGGCTAAGGATAATAGTACCTAAGGTTGCAGTTTCACTATTGCTAAAAAGTTACATTTTAAAATTACATTTTCATATTATGCATTTAAAAAGAAAAAATAGACGATATTTTACTACTATCGTTCTTTTTCTTCCTAACATGATGGTCAATTGCCTCGTGTTATGCAGTTTGTGTTGAACGATTCTTCTTAAAGTTAATTTTCTTTTTTTTTATTAAAATTATCAGCATCCACCCCTTGTGTTCAAACAGTATTATGTATGTTATTATTCTGTGATACAAAGAATGTAAGTTTACACACGTATGGCAATAAGCATCTCGTTAAACATGACCTTAAACATTGTTCTCTGATATGTTGCCAGAGTATATCAACAATGTTGCAAATGTCTACTTTGCAGATATGGACACAGCATAACATATGGATGTCTCCATTGTCGAAGATTATTAATTAAATTTATTTGATATATTAAATAATGTTTTAAAAACTTTAAATTAATTGCATTTCAACTCCAGATTAATTTCTGAATACCATTTTATTTGAATTCATCGAAATTTATATATACATATATATATAGTAATATATATTATATAATAATACATAAATATATATATATTATATATATATATATATATTATTAATATTCGGCCGGTGAATTAGTGATGTTGCCATTGTCTGATCGAATATTTAGCATGCAACGCTCATTAACTGTAAAAGTTCTAAAGCTTTCATTCTATCCAATTCGAATCTTCTCAGAAAGTTAAATAGGCTTCAACCATATTTGGGAACGTTCTCTTTCTTGGCATCTTTCATGCAAACCAGAAGAAGTTATAAAAATTAGGAAAATATTAAAAAAATGCTAAATTCTTAAATAAAGTTAAAAACTATTTTATCATAAAATTTTAGTGCATTTGTTATTTCATTAAGGTTACTTTATAGAATATTTAAGTACAGAATTATTTTTCTGTGAGGTAGGTCTGAAAATAGTTTTTATATAGTTTTTCTTTTGTAAGTTATGTTATTTAATATAATTTTGTTAGATTGTGGAAAATTTTGCGCAAAAAAAAACCTAACCTTACGGGAGGTTATATATCGCGTGCCTTTGCCTCTTAAGAGTACGTGACCGTCAGGATTTTTCTCGAAATAAAAGAAATTTGAGATACTAACGGTACCATAACCTCAAAGGGAAGTTAACCATTAGAGTAACGGATTATTCAGAGCAAGCTAAAACGTGCCATAGTTTGGAAAAAGATATTTGTCAGCTCCAGAAACTGAATCTATTTAACACACCTATGTTATAAATCTCCAGTGTAATTCACTGTTTTAATTATTTTTCTTTTGTGAATATCATATGTACTCAACATCATCTACAATAACATTATTTAAGAGTATATTTAATTATAAGAAGTATCCGTTGACACGTATATATGTATCTGCAAGAATCATAATACAATATACTCCCCTTAATTAGAGACACCAGCACGTAAAGGCCTCATCGTCATCGCTAGGGCTAAGACATTTTTTTTGTTTTTAAGTATAAAAATATATCTTGCATATATGCAGATGTCTAAACAATTTTATTGTTTTGTTTATTCAGTGCATGTAAGTTTCAGCAACGTAACAGGTTCATAATGAACACATTCCACAAATTAATCGTCGTTTGTGGATTGCAATTAAAAAAAAAAAAAGATCAAAAGAAATTTGAAACGAAAGAATGTTCATTCAGAAGTTTTTACTTTTAGTAAATAGTATTACATTACCAATTATGCAGTAAAGCTTCGTTAATTTTTTTCCACGTAAATGTTCTGTTATTAATATCCTTAGTGTCACAATAGTTTTATTAATATAATGAATTCAAAATGAATAGTTGAAGGGTCATGTAAATTCTCCTATATGGATTTATTGAAATAGGCTAGTTAAATGTAAGGATCCTACTAACAAATTACGCTCGTAGGATACAAGCTTAGGGAGGGTTAAGAAGCGTGGTTCCTCAAAAACGCAAGAGAAACCTATTTATTGAGAAAAGATAATTGATACCTTTTCATATCCCAAATTAGTAGTATAGTAGGGGCTAGATTTGTTTGATCTATACTATTCAGGACAACAGAGTAAAAATAATAAATAAAAAAGGGAGTCTTTATAAAACTACTTTGTAATGCAACAGAGGTGGCTAAATTAGGTCACGAACCTACCACCCGACTGCTAGTTGCAATCATAGGCTACGGCAGACCTGCTTGAGTTCGATCCTTTATCAATAGATATATGTCTTGTTTGCATAAATCATTAAACTACAGTGACATCTTTTGTATGTATATTACATGTGCAGAAAGCTGAAATGACAGAGAATTTGTATTTAAAATTGGAAAACAGGAAATCAACTCCGGTGCCTTAAGTTTTGCTTAACATAGTGGGACAAGTTAGGATTAAGAACTCAACATAACAAGAGATGCAACATCGCCCATAAAAACATGGATCACAAAAAATATCAATGTTAAAAATATCAGTGATAACATACATAAAACTTTTTTTTTGATGTTTTATTTTCTTATCATTAAAGAACTAAATATAAAACCTTAAGCATTTTAACACATGTAAAAACCTAGAAACAATACTTTAGTTCCACGGTAAATGTGTGGTCAATTTGCATATGATATGAAGCACAGTATCAAAATACAACTTTCCGTTAAATTTTACACACTTGTGATCAAAAATAACGACTTTATGACAAAAATGTGAATCATTTTTTTTTTTACCAAAAATGATTCAAATATATGTGTAAGGAAATTTGTTTATTGAAACGATGTCGACGGCCTCTTTGATTTTAACTCAAATAAACTGAAGTCATAAATCACATAAACGTACATTATATAATGAACGATTTAGAAGTTTATTAATTTGAACTCTGATGTTTCGTTCATCAATCGCTGATGTATTGCCAATGTATTGCCTATCAATGAATTGTTTATATCTAAATATCGATGTACCGTTAGTATCCCTAAGCATGACTTACTTATTTGTATGAATTCAACATAGCGTATAGTATTAATTTTCTCTTATACAATTTAATGTTAAAACCGTCATTGGTTTACAGTATACATTTGAAGGGCAGTGCAGCCTTAGCTTAAAAAAGGTCCTAGATCGTAAAAAAATAATATTAATTATTCCTGATCCAAGGTATGAAATATGTGCAATGATTTAAATGCTCCGCCAGTTAAAATAAAATTATTGAAACAGCGATGCTAAAATGTTGTATTCGCAGAAGGAATTAAAATTAAAGGATTGTGTGATAAAATTGTTAGTGAATTGTTGTCATCAAACAATTAAAACCATCAAACAATTAAAATATTAAATTAAAAAACAAATAAAAGTAAACAAATTTTCTTAGTTCAATTTAAATTTTTCTTAGTTCAATTTGTAGGGTAGGTAAGTTGGAGTGGTAGCTTTGATACCAAAATCTCACTTGCGCACGGATAGCAGCCCGTTGTGATGCAAAAGGTGAGCGCAGTCCCTTTACTGACTAAATTCCACCAAACTAGGGAAGAAGTTGTTCAGCGCAAGGGCTGCACGTTAAAAGCACGACAACCCCGCGCAGGAAAAGCAGCCCGAAAATTTGTTAAACGAAGTTATATCTTTGACATCAATTAAGCTGACAAGGCTTGGAGAGCCAAATAACTTATATCTGCAAGAGATGGGCATTGATCAGCACACACGGCAGAAGTGTCTCCCCATTACACAATGACCTGTAAGCATTGCCCCAAGTCAGAGTAACTGGTTGGTGCACCTTCTATCCATCAAGGGCCAAGTGAGTCTAGCGGTGGAGCAGGACTCCTCATTGACCCAGGATAGGTTGGCGTTCCGAAAGAATTTCCGCGCAATGGCCGACTTAACCGAGGTAAATGGCATGCTCAAGACGATTGAAGATTGTTCTGGAACCAGCTCCGGCGAGCTCGTGGGCTGTGCTGCTTCACAAGTTACTGTGCCCAGGGACCCAGATAAGTGAGACACTGAAAGATAGAAGGTAGCGACAGCTGCGATATTCCCTAAGGATCCTGGAGTTACTCATAATGCGTGACAGCGATCTTATGTTAGCCTGACTATCAGAGAAGATCGAGATGCGGGTGAAAGGAGCACCATTACTTCCGATTTGTGTGCCCTAGCAACCAGGGACGCAACGTAAGTCTGGTCACGCTTACACAAGGTAGGATAAAGGTCGGAATCTTGTATCTGATAGCAAAAGGATTGTATCGGTGTTGGAGGGGTTAACAGGCAGTTAAAAATCCCTACACCAGTTCAGTACAATCGGCAGCAATAGCAATGTCGCCAGCATAAACTATGGCATTACTACTAGAGGACACATTCTTCTGCATTCGATATCATCGGATGCTTATCTTCGAATGCTTAATAATAACGACCGTACTCTACCATAAAGAAGGGACACTGTTTATGTCCGACAATCAACACTTCCCATTCCTTGTGACATAATCAGAACTGTTTGAATGATGGGAAGCTACCAACAGAGGGCGTTATTTATTATACTTAAGCTTTCTGTAATTTACATTGCAATGTAATTTAAGGTAATATTAGACCTTTAAGGCTCAGTTACCCGACCGTAACGGAATGTAACGTTATGTAACAGTAATGTCTACTTAATATAAAAACTTAAGTGCAATTATACAACGTGTGGGCTCAATTTTTAGCCCCGATTAAATTGATCCTTTTTAAATAAAAAGGCAGGGTGTTCTTCTCAGAACTTTAAAATTAACTGTACAGCTTCTTGCTGTTTTATTATACAAAAAAAAAGAACTGTGATTACCTTAAACGTTAGTTAAGTAATGATACAAAAAAGATTAAAAATAATTTAGTTAGCATACATGTTTAAAAAGAAACAGTGATAAAGAAACAATGATAATACACTCAATGCTACTAAAATGAGAGTAAAAGCTTTACTCAAGTTTAAAAGTAATGAGTTTCCAATACACATAGAGAAATTATATGAGATATATATTCAAATATAGAAAAAATAACTAAGATAAATGATAATAAGTAAATTAATGATTTTTATATATAAAATATAAAAAAATGGTTGAAGTCGCTTCAACATTCTCCCGGGCGAGTATGGCAAGAATAACTGTACTGGCTTAACGGGATCATCAAATGGAAATGGGCAGGTGATTCAGAGGTACATCTTCCAGTGTGTGTGCTTTGTTCAGGAATAACGCATGAACTTCTCAGAGTCTAGCAATTTACTGTAGTAGGCAAGAATAATAGGAAAAAGAGAAAAAATAAAATATATACAGAAATAAAAATATTCAGTGCAAATTGAGAAGTGAATTATGTTGGATGTATGCTTTGATTCGCCTTTGATGCTTCAGGACATGGGTACCAGTGGGTAGTAAACATAATTTTACCACAGGTCGTATAATAGTGCCATTTTTGATCTGCGTACTTTGCTGTCACGCCCATAGGTAACATTGGTAACTCTACCGAGAAGCCATTCAGTTGACATCATTTTTCTTTAAATTTTCCCGTTCGGTTCTCCATTTGAAATGACGTTGAATTTCGGTAATGTATTCTGATTTCCAGCGGCGTGCAAAAACATGCTGTATCGCCTTCAATTGATGCCAACGTTTTAAGTGTGGTATTTCCACAAGCGGTGGTTCTAGAGAGGCTTCTGGCAACGCCGTTATTGGGGCACCTCGCAGAAAATGACCTGGCGTTAAAGGCAAAAGTTCGTTAGGATTTTCAGTGATAGGTGAGAGTGGTCTCGAGTTGAGTACGGCTTCGATATGCACGAGAAGTGTGGTGAATTCTTCAAAAGTGAATGAAGCGATTTTTTTCAAATGACATTTCATGCTACGGACTGCAGCTTCACAAAGGCCGCCCATATGAGGTGCATACGGCGGTATGAATGACCAGATGAAACCCAATGCGCTGTACTTGTCGATTAAAGCCTTTTCAGCAGATTTTAAAAAACTCATTGCGGCTTTTTATAAGAACATAACTTGCGCCTACAAAATTTCTGCCATTATCTGAATACATAGTCTTAGGAATGCCTCTTCGCCC
>QOCX01000472.1:652-23863 GCA_005959815.1 Sarcophaga bullata
ATGTTTGAGAAAGTTGAAAAGTCATTTATATTATGATTTTGTTAGGGAAATAATATTGATAATGGGTTCACGAAAAGAAATATCGTTCGAGCCGTTGGAAATTTGGCTAGTAAATATAGAAATTAAGTAAAAAAGAGATATTGAAAAATATTCCGAAGTGAATAACTTTTTGTGTTCAGTGTTTGTATTGGTTTGATGTGCATGATCATACCGCCTTCTTCGTGGGCTTTCACTTTCGCTCCATTTCGACAACTGAAAGGAAATCGCAAAAAAGAGAAAGAAAAAAAGAATACCAAGTGAATTACACACATGTTTTATTATTTATTGTACAAACCTACATACATACATATATACATACATACATACATACATACATATATTACATGACTCAATTGGAATGTTGTATGATACTTACATACATACATGCACACTTTCACAAATATATATAAAGACTTATTGTTTGCTTTAAATAAATTTTATTTATAAAGAATACGGCAAATTTTTTATGGCAGACACACTAGAGTAGAATATTTTTTGATTGATTACAGGGGTTGTTGGCAAATAAGCTAGCCTAACACAAAATAATATAACAACAGATTTGGAAACATCATACGTACATACATACATACATTGGCCATTATAATCCTTTAAGCAAGAGTATGACAAGGCTTGTCACAACACTCAATGTTATGTTCAACCTGAGTGGTGGGATCTACACTTTAAAGTTGACTATATAACACTCAAATTTAAGAAACTCTTGTTCTTCTTGGACTTAACGCATAGTAGGCCAAGATAACTCTCTACTACACTACTGTGATTTCTTTCTCTTCCACCACAATCTATGCGATGATTTCACTCTCGAATCGCTTATAAAAATTTGAAAAATTTCAAAAAAATTTTTTTTTTTTTTTTTGCATAAATTCAAGTGAAGTTTTGTTTACGTTTACATTGGCAAATGCAATGTGCCATAACTTTCTATAAATGTTCTCTTGAATGTTTTCTTTTTGACCCAAAGCAAAAACATATACGAGGGCAGTTACAATATTAGATGACTGAGTTGCAGAATATTCTGTTTAAATGCCCAAATATCTCCGGACAATAATAAACAAAAGGTTCAGTGGTGTTCTTCACTTTTCCTTTCGTTGCGGAAACCGCAGAAGTCGTGAGTTATTCTCAGCCCATGTCCGTTTACACTCAAAGATCCGTTAACCTTATGACTTCATGAGTTCCTAAAGACAAACATGGGCTGAGAATAACTCACGACTTCTGCGGTTTCCGCAACGAAAGGAAAAGTGAGAACACCACTGAACCTTTTGTTTATTATTGTCCGGAGGATATTTGGGCATTTAACAGAATATTCTGCAACTCAGTTCATCTAATATTGTAACTGCCCTCGTATATGTTTTTGCCTTTTGGGTCAAAAAGAAAACATTCAAGAGAACATTTATAGACAAGTTATGGCACATTGCATTTGCCAATGTAAACGTAAACAAAACTTCACTTGAATTTATGCAAAAAAAAAAAAAAAAATTTTTTTGAAATTTTTCAAATTTTTATAAGCGATTCGAGAGTGAAATCATCGCATAGATTGTGGTGGAAGAGAAAGAAATCACAGTAGTGTAGTAGAGATATCTTGGCCTACTATGCGTAAGTCCAAGAAGAACAAGAGTTTCTTAAATTTGAGTGTTATAAGTCAACTTTAAAGTGTAGATCCCACCACTCAGGTTGAACATAACATGAGTGTTGTGACAAGCCTTGTCATACTCTTGCTTAAAGGATTATAATGGCCAATGTATGTATGTATGTACGTATGGATGTTTCCAAATCTGTTGTTTATTATTTTTGTGTTAGGCTAGCTTATTTGCCAACAACGCCCTGTAATCAATCAAAAATATTCTACTCTAGTGTGTCTGCCATAAAAAATTTGCCTATTCTTTATAAATAAAATTTATTTAAAGCAACAATAAGTCTTTATATATATTTGTGAAAGTGTGCATGTATGTATGTAAGTGCATTACAACATTCCAATTGAGTCATGTAATATATGTATGTATGTATGTATGTATGTATATATGTATGTATGTATGTTTGTACAATAAATAATAAAACATGTGTGTAATTCACTTGGTATTCTTTTTTTCTTTCTTTTTTTTTGCGATTTCCTTTCAGTTGTCGAAATGGAGCGAAGTGAAAGCCAACGAAGAAGGCGGTATGTATGCATGCCACAAAACAAACAACACAACAACAACAAAAAGTTTATTCACATTCTATATTTTTCATTTCGGTTTTTTATTTAATTTTTTTGTTTGGCCATAAATTATTATTAAAACGAAAAAAAAAAATTCTTCATAATAATTTTGTAAATAAAAAAAAGGCAAAACGCCGCCACACTTTTCATAGGATTTTTTTTCACTTTTTGTTTGCATTTTTGGCATACAAATTAAATAAACAAATTGGCTTTTGTTACTCTCGGGAGGAAGAGGCTATACATTTTGAAAATTTATCGCTTTTTAATTTCTATCGTATGCCACTATAATTGTATCGTTAAAGTCATATTAACAGAGCATCTTTTTGTTTTTGTTTTTTTTTTTCAATAATTTTTTTTTATTAAATTTTTTGTATTTCCTGAAATTAAGTGCTGGTGGGTGAAATAATAAGAGATTCTTCTCAATTTGATGTTAAATTTAGAAATTTTGGAAATCAATTTCCATATTTAATGGCATTTTATTCCGGTAAAGGCTTATTATAGCTTTCCGTAATTTTAGCTATTAATAGCTCAATAGAACGCGTAATGGATCGGTAAACAAAGTTTGGCAAATATATGCCACAGAATAATTGAAACAAACAAATAAACAGAATGAGAGATTTGGGGTTATAAAGCAGAAGACTTCAGTAGAAGATGTGGGCTATTAAGTACGTAGGTTTTTTTGGAATGGAACACAGGTTTTTTTCAACGTACTCCTCTTTGAGCAAATCTCTACCCAGTTTGAGCAACGTTATGGAACACTAAGATTTGTTGATGTCGCCTTAATAGGTGTTCTGTGGAATGATTTCATCGTTCTTATCCTTATACCTATGACCACGTGCAGTTAAAATGGTTCGAACTAAACGAATCCAATATGTGTTCATCTGTGGGAAGATTTCATCATTGAAGCAAGATCGCCTTACCAAAGTCAAAATGGCTCGATCTAAACGATCCGTCGACACAATCCTAATGGCGTCCCTCTGTGCTTTATCTTTTGAAATACAAAAGCACAATGGACGTAACCTGTGAACTTACCAAAGTCAAAATGGCTCGATCTAAACGATCCGTCGACACAATCCTAATGGCGTCCCTGCTTTATCTTTGGAAATACAAAAGCACAATGGACGTAGCCTGTGAGCTTCCCCAAAGTCAAAATGCACGATCTAAACGACCGCAATGACGCAATCCTAATGGCTTCCTCTGCTGCTATTACTTAGAAATACAAAAGCACAATGGACGTAACCTGTGAGGTGTGTTATGGCAACATAAGTCCACCTTATTGATGATCATTACAACCTTTTAGTCAGGATTACAATCTAGTTTCTAACGCCACCCATGTTGGGTGTGATAATTTATCGATTTGTGTTTCTCAGCAGAGTAACAGCTTCTTTAGAAATAGGACAATCGAGCCCAAAGCCGACTGACATAACGTCCTATTAAGAAGAGTTTCATAAGGACTGAGTTTATGTAGTAAGTTTCCAGTCCACTACAGTCTTCAGTCGACTCTAAGCGACAGATTTTTTGAAAAACTTTTCATGGCAATTTTTTATTTACTCTCAGAGTTTTCGCCAGATAACTGCTGAGTGAATAGTCGATGAAGAAATATTTTTTTTTTCAAATTTCGTTTAGTTTGATATATCTGAGCTGGGATTAGAACCATGTGCTCTCGTCTAAGAGGTCAAACATTTACCTACTACACAATGGCGGCTTATAAACAGGTATTAATGGAATTTTCATCGATAAAACTCTGCTCTTTCTTCCTTCCTCCCTCACTTTACAAGTAAGTAAACTCTGCTTTAGTCGTTACTGTATTCCAAGCCACTCTCAAGATGACTGCAACCTGCAGTAACAAAATTTTTTTCCAACTTTAAAATATTTTGCTGACGTGTTTGAATTTTTTTAAGAAACTTAATCAACTGCTAACACTTTAAATTGCGACCCCTGTATTGTTGAGCAGTTGTACTCCAGCCAAAAATATACGAAATGAGAATTCTAAGATTGCAGCATTTCAAGTTGTGTGGCTGAGTTTTTAAGTGGATTGCTCCATTTTGTTTTTTTTTCCATACCAGACTATATACGAACAATAATGATGTAATTTCAAGCCTTTTTGAGTGTTTTTTTTTTGTCAAACACTTGTGCACTTGGCTGGCATGTATTGATTATGATGATGGTGAACACACTACACGACACTCTACTTTTTCAAAATATGAAAAAAAACCAACTTCAACTATTTGTTCAAGTGCACACCCTACCTAAGGCAACAGAGATCACAATTTATTTTAATAAATGTAGGCAGCAGGCTCTCTCGTATTGTCTGCTAATGTCATACAAACAATTTTTGTTTTCAATGTGTGATTGCCTGTGTGATGTTGCCTGGCCGGTAAGTAAATGACAGGCAGACGGCGTATTTGTTCATTAAATATTTTCTGTCTTTTTTCTTTTTTTTTTATTTTTTTTTATTATATTTTCCAGGTCAATCAATAAAAGGATAACAAACTATTCAAGTTTTTTGTTTTGTTTTTATCCTTTTTTATTATTTTTTTTTGCTTCAATACTTAAAAATTCTCCATGCATACTCGTAGTTTCGTTTGGAGTACGAGTATGTGAATGCAATGAGTGTGTTGAATTTTTTTTATTCAACTTAATTTACACCGCCATGACCAACATTCAGATCAAGGGGGACCCAGATTGAGAATACAAATCGTGAAAGAACAAATCGTCAATTGGACTGCCGCTGTATTTATGCACAAGGTTGTCTGCCTGTACATGCTTGTCTATACATGACTACAAAGGTTTTAGATCGGCTGAGTAGGAAGAGTTTTATTTGACAACGTCCGTCCCTGGATCAATGCAGACTTCTATCTTTTTTCACATCTTTTTCTCTATAGTCGAACGCAACTGATGCCAAGATATCAAGGTATTTAAATGCAAAGCACTCTTGCCGATTGTCAAGAGCAATTAATCAAGATTTGTCAGTTAGCTTTGCGGCATACCTCCTCTCCACTCCCTTTTATTCTATTCCAGAAAAGTTAAAATAGTTCTTGTTATAATATTTTGAATGCTCCATTTCTCAGCATTTAAATAAACCCAAGGTCGTCTTATTCTAGTTGTGTGTTGGCTTACTAGATGTGAGTTCAAGGCTCATTTCGAACTCAACGAAACATAAGAAATATTTCTTTCAGCAGTCTACTGGCAAAGACGCTTAAAAATCTATCATTCGGAGTCGCAATTAAACTGTAGGTTCCATTACTAATGGAAAAATTAACGCACATAACATATGTGGTGTGAGTAGTTTGGTTGTAATCCTGACTAAAGGATTGTAATGATGAGGAAAACATATTTGAAACCAGAGGGCAAAAATTAATTTCAGAATGGAAATTCCAGTATGCTTATCAAGTCCAAGACAGATTGTGACTCTTACTGAAGCTTACAGAATTAGAAGAAACATGATATAGGTGCGCTAGATATACGCAACCTAGTCCACATTAACTAGCTTCAATAGAGTTAAACACTCAATGGCAATAATGAGGCCAACTTATAGAGTCGATTTAATGAGCCTTTAAAAAAAGGACAGTAGTTTTAGTGAATACTAGCCCATCCCTGGCAATTGAAAAGACAAACACTAGGCAAAGGGAGAAAGCAAAAAAAAAAACGTGTGTAGCTGTGTGAGTTGTGTGACTGTAGTCACGACCTATGCCAACTTTTTTAATATTGGCGTAGTTCTGCCAAGTATTGCTCACAGTTTAAAAACTACAATAAATAAATTGGAATTGGATTAACAAAATAACAGCAACAACAACAACAACAATGGCAAAAATTCATTGCACGACAATAATAATGACACGTATGGGCAAAACATTTTCTCCTCTCCTCTCTCTCAAATTAAAAAGAAAAAGAAAAATTCTGGAAAAATAAAGTTAAAAAGTCATGCATCATCACAGCACGAGTATGTGGGGAGTTTTTTTTTTTAAGACTTTTGAAAAATTGTTTCCCTCATTATAACTCTTTTGAGTTTCCTGTTTTTTCTTTTTTAAGAGTTTTAATATGATTTTAAAACTATTTTTTTTTCTTTTCTCTTTACAAAAAAAAAAACTTCTGATGTAATAGTATCCGAACAGAATTCAAAAAAAAAGTTTGTGAATTTTTTTCCAATTTATTTTAGTTTTTCCAGAGAAAAACAAAAAGTGTCAGCTCCCCTCCCCACACCACATTATTATACAATAAAGCTACGCCTGTAAAGAGGTGTTTGAGGGAGATTGTGTGTCCTATTTTAACTTTTTCCATATTCTATTTCCATAATCTATTGGTTTATTTTGTTATTCAGATTCAGATTCCTCTTTTTTTTTTGTTTTTTTTTTCTCTTTCGGTGTTTGTGCTGCTTTAATCCTCTTTTCGGTGTCAATGTCATTTAAATGCCAAAAAGTGTAATATTTATGCGAAAACCGTAATAGTAGTAGTAGCAGTTGGTTATTAAAAGTTTTTTTTTTTTGTTTTTTGTAGAATTTATGGTTATTAAATGGCATCAATATTAGCCACCCTACATAGTCATTTAGAATTTCATCACCACAATCAATTTTATCCTAGAGAGACGCACCCAGTTAAGCGTATTATGAGTGTGATGCTACTGAGAGGTGGCAGATGCTCTTAGAAGCACATCATCGAAGGCATTGTTTATTATCTAGAACCGCTTATTACCAGACTGCCAACTCGACAATAACACTGAGCTTCAGAAGAGTATGTAAGTGTAGAGACTACTGGAGAGATCCTGTTATGATAATGGTTTACACCTTACTGAGAACGTCAATCAAGTATTCACAGAGTGATACAGAAATCACCGTATTCAGTAGCTAGTGCGTTGACTTCTTAGATGCGACCCTATGGTTCAAACCCCAGCTCACATATGTTAAACAAAACGAAATATTTTTTTCGGCGACTTCTCCCTACGAGTATTCTGGCAAAAGTGTCTGAGAGTAAACACAAATAAAATTGCCATGAAAAGTTTCCCAAAGTTTCTGTCATTCGTTGTCAACTTTAAACCGTAGGTCTTAACATTCATGTCTAAAATTAGCATGGTGTGAGGAACTAGGTTGTAATCCAAGCTAAAAGGGTTGTAATGACCAATTAAGTTTGACGCAGACTACTATTTGATGTTGAGGCCTACAATACAGTTAGGGCGAGTTATAATCCCACCATAAGATTTATCTGTAGGGTCTGTAGGGTAGGGATAGAGTCTGAGTTCTGCCTTACAGATCCAATAAGTCATCCTTACTTATTTAAGTAAGAAGGTAAGATACTTATTACCAGACAACGTCAGTTGTGATTTATTTTCGATGGCTGTAAAGTTTGCCAATCTACGAATTCAGTATCAGTGAGATATACGCTGTAGACATACACGCGATAGTAAAAAACAACCATTAGCTCCCTAGAGAGAGCATACTATCACATCTAAAATGTCAAAAGTGCCGTGTATTACTGGAGGAGAAGCGATATATTCGATGCAGCCACATTTGAACTTACACATAACCGACCATGTATACCACTTATATACTATAGTATACAAGTATACAATATAACCCTACATGCTGCGATATATTGTGTATATTTTTTGCTTAATGTAGCAAAAAATGCAACAATTGACCCAGATTTATGTACTACAATAATACAATAATAAAAAAAGAAAAGGTACTCCTACTCCCCCCCCCCCAAAAAATCCAGTACCTATTCAATACAAATACTATGGAAAAAAATATCCCCCATACAATTGTATCACAAATGTACACAACCCAGTAAACAATTCCCATTGACATGTCTTACCTCATAGGATTTACTTATTTTACCCGATATTTGAACAGAAAAGCAACCAAATTCTCATAATTTCCTTGAGTTATTTAACTGGATTTGTTTGGCTTAGATTATGCAATATTTTACGGTCATGGACTTAGGTAGTAAAATCTTGGAGAGTAGTTTCAGATGAGCTGTTTTGGAAGAAAAAGTTCATTGGGAAAGCGTTTAGCTGCATAAGTGCATCTGTGTGTTGAAAGATAGGAGGTGGCAGGCATATATTTGATGCAGAATTAATGCAGCAGACATATCGACTGATAGACTTCTAATATACAAAAAAAAAAAAATATCACAAAAACAACAAAACAAATAGACACCTTCACATAGCATTCAAATAAAAGCATAGAATTGTAGAGAAGGAAAGAAAATGGATTTTATTTTATGGATTCGATTCGAATAACATCTGTGGTCTGTTTTTGTGTTTTTAGTGGTGAAAAGTAAAGTGTTTAGTGTTTTATTAATAACTGTAAACTTAGAAAAAAAAATCATTTGTAATGGGTTATCCATTTAGTGTTTTTAAAACCGCTCACAGAGAGTGTATTTTCTGCCATTACCCAGTACTTTCGAATATAAAACGACAGAGTTCTAGGCAATCAAAATTTATTGACTAACCGGAGGGTCTAGCTAAAGGCAATTTTTATAAAAATTGTCAGGGTGGTTGGGAAATGACTGCCAGGCATTGTAGTTCAATGATAGCATAGATACACTCTGTGTTACAATGGCGCCCAATATGACCTAAGCAAGCTATGTTTTTCTCAGATCGCTATAAATTTACTTAATCTAGCCTATGTACTAGTACTTACGTACAAATATCTATGTATGTATATAGAGCCTTCATCTGTCAAATTAGTTGTCATTTATTCAAATTTGCTAAATCACCATGGACGACCAAAGATAACGACATGTGTTTGCTAAATAGACTCAGGAGCAGTCGGCCCTAATTTACATAGAAAAATTCTCTTCAGCAATGAGACCCAAATCCAGATGAATGGGTACGTGAACAGACAAGAGAGAGTTGCAAGAGCGTCCACTATATCCCTAAAAAGTCAGTAGATTTTTCACTGTCATCTATAATTCTTTGAGAACGAAATTGTCCTGGTAATTACTATCAATACAGCGTACCGAGGAATTCGGTGGTTAAGCATTTTCTTTTGGCCTGAATCGAGAGCTGGAACCATGTGAAAGTCACTACCTGTACCACACACTACATAGCATATTCTGTAACGAGCGTTTTGAGGGACAATGGTTTCGTAGGGTGGGAGAATGATATAAATCTGGTCACCGGAGATCATACTTTGGCCCCAAATGGACTTTGTTTGTTAGTTTCTAAGTGAAAGTGATAGCAATAAACCAAAAACCACAGAGGTCTCAAAGCCAACATAATCCAAGTAATCGCCAAATAGTTAGCCTGATTTAAGTGTCAGTTCAAGGAAAATTTGGTAACATCGGATGCGCTAAAAGAAGAGAAAGCCCACACAGAGAAGACAATGTTCTAATGCAGACATAATATCAATCAATAGACTGTTCAAATCATGTAACAAAATATCGGAGTAGCTTACATTGTAGGGATTTTAAAGTTAGAAGTTAATAGATAATATCCTACATTCGCGAAGATGGTGCCGTGTGTTATAAGGCAGCGACTGAATGCGATTAAAGCTTATGAAGTTTTGGAAATGGCCGGCAGTTCGTATTGGTCACAGAGACTTATGCCGCACGTTGCTTTACCAACGATGACGACGGGTGTACGATTAATCGTACCGTCGTTGCCAAGTGTGTAATGAAAACCAAAAATTAGTTCAGACATGAAACCACTCAAAAAGAGACTCTTGCAATTTTTTTATTTTTGAACTACTATTTTCAAAGTTTCTTCTGCTCTTTTTTAAGAAATTAAATGACTTACTGATACGATTATTGTGGTGTTATAAAAAGTTAACTTTTTACTTCACTATCAGAAAAAATTTTTACATTATTTAATAAATATTCTGTATAAAATAATTTCAAAAAAAACAAAATCTTTAGAAATTTAAGATTCCATCCGTTAATCATCCAGCCAATGTCAATCACAAAAAAAAAAAAAAGAAAGAATTTCATCATAATATTTTTATTTCATAACCTCTAAAGCACATAAAAAACCTTGAATTAAATATGCGCTCGAAATTACATTCACTTCTATACTACAAAAAGCAACAACAACAAAACAAAAAAACTAACAAAATCCAGAAAAAGAAGAAGAAAGCCAGAAACTCATCTGAAACTGAATTGAACTGAAACTGAAACTGAAAACGAGTTTCAATACAAATCAGTTTTATTTAATCTTTTCTTAATTTTCCGCTATCAATCAGAAAATCATCACAATGTCACAATGTCATGCTGCTTCTTATTTTTCTTCTATACAAAATTGCAATTGTATTTGATCAATACAATCCAGCCAACAGTTCAAACATCTTTACAAAATACATACACACACACATCTACAATAAGCATTGCAGCCATGTTTAAAATTTAAAACCTTGAAAAAATTATTTTTTTTTTTATAAAAAAAAGTCTTGCATTTTTAACATTCTCTCTCTCTATCTTCTCTCTCTTTCCACTCTCTTTTTCTCTCTCTCTCTCTTTCGGATTTCTTAATAGCAGAAGAAGGGAAAAAAATTACATTTTTGGGTCACCCGGCACCAGAAATCTGTATTGGCACCCATACTAAGTAAAATCAAAATGGGTACAGAGCATAGTCGGAAGTGGCATTCGGTTGGTGGGGGTGTGATGGTGGGTGTTGGTGGATGGCGCCACTGGCTCTGATACAGAAAGCAAAATCCCAATGGCACTGACAGTACAGGGCATATTAGTGTACAGATAGAACCGGCAAAAGGGCAAGGTTAAGTAAGTAATGTACAAGTAACGGTATTGTGTGTCTGTGCAAAATGTTATTGAATGAGCTTGAAACTCTTAAAGTTGTTGCCTCTGGCATCCATGCATACAGATGGAGGCGCCAACTGACTACACTGAGCTGACCTTCAGCAAGCATGTCTACATAAGCCTAAACACACACACACACACACCAAATGTCACTCTCTTTTAAAAGAAGAGATAATGGGGCAGTTGTTTATTTACTCGGTACATTTATTTTTTTTAAACCAAATTTTACCCGTTTCGTTTGTTTTCCGTTATAAGCGCCACAGCATACACGGCATGAATGAGAGAGGAGAATTGCATTACGAACATCATCAGGAAAGTACGGCAATTAACCTTGGGAGAGAAAATTCTTTGGTTGCTGTAGTAGCGATGCGATATTGGCCGGGCAACGTCGCAATGTGCAAAAGGCCTCAAGACACCCGATAATATCAATATAGAACTTGTGTGATCACATTAGTCGCAACTGCTTTGTTATGCCATGCAAATGAAAACTTGGAAATGGTTAGCTATTGATCAACCTATAATCGTGGGATACTAAGGATCTTTGATTACATTCCATATCGGAGGAGTTGTGAGGCTGTCGAAGTTCATTGTTGGATCAGAAAATGTCACCTCCACATGAGGGCAAATCATGTAAGGTTATACTTGAGCTTAATTTCATAGAAAAATATTTTTAATTTATACTTGGCCAGAGCTGGCGAGTCTCTTCGGAAGATACTTCAACATTTACGCCGATATCACTGGCCGCTTATATTGGCTGCCCATCGTTGATATATTATAAAATCATAAACAATTCTATTGGATTCGTTGGTGCTGTTGTTACCATGCCCATGATGTACGGTAAGTTTAGGAATCTTTAAACGTATATACCGAGGCTGCCTGCAGAAGTAGATCTCTTTGCGCCAACCGGTCCGATTTTAATATTTTTCCAATTTGCATCCAGAAGATGGCCCACCTAAAAACATTTTTGATTGCATAATATTCTTTTGTTACAGCTGTGGCTGTGATGAGTGTGTCAATCGCGTCAGGAGGACTCTTTGGCGTCATTCACGTTCACGCATTTAATGCTTTCGTGCCTTGGCAGTCCCAGTTTAATTGCCTTATCATCTAAGTCCTATTTAACGCATCTTGTAAATTGTCTTGGGAATTCGAGATCGCCTAAGTTTTTGGACACGATTAAGGTACGTTTCACACTCTGTTACACTTATTGTACCGGAGCCACCACTAACCTTGTATCTATTTTGTACAGATGAATACAAGGAGGCTGCGTAAACATGTCAGGATTTTTGCTACCGCTTTACTAATCATACCCGCACTCCATGAATTGGAAATCTTATTGAAATCATGATCCCACTGGACCAAGTTTATAGACATGTGTGAACGTATGCATTTTTTAAATCGTGAAATATGGCCATTAAACTTCAGGCAGAAGAAGGGTAGTGTAGCGATTATCGAGCTCGCCCTTATACGTAAAAAATTTTATGTTGGCCAGCATATGGTATGAAGGCTTACCCGGCTTTCGGCGTAAAAATATGGCTTTACAAGCTTTAGATATCATAAGAATTGGTACGCAATAGGGCTAGTTTCCATAAAATGAAGGCAATGATTTTATTTTCAATAATTGCAGGCATAATGTTTCCCATATTCTCATTGGCATATATATTGGCGCCCTACTCCAGTGTGGGACAAACTATGAGGAAACCTTTTATCAAATTTATATGTCACAGTGCCTCATATTTCACATTTCTATGCAAGTATCTTCAAGAACCTTAGCATGGACTCAAACCATAATATTGATTATTCTTTTCCCCATAGTTTTACTAATGTTGGCTTCACAGCGCATAGAAACCTTTATAGGCGGTTGGTTTTGGACCGGTTCCGATAGTCGAGTCCATGAAGTTGAAGAATTACCCACTAAGAGAGGAGCCAAGCCCACCTTCATAGAGTGGCTGATATTATCCTGGGTTAGTGGTAAGTAAACCTGAAATTTTAAGATGTGTTAACCCAGAGATTTTAAAAATTCTTTTTCTTCTTAGGCTTAATTTGGAGCGAAGTGAAGCAACTTTGGGATGTGGGCCTACAGGAGTATTTAAATGATATGTGGAATGTTATTGACTTCGTAACGAATTCATTATATGTGGCCACTGTAGCTTTAAGAGTTGTTTCGTTTTTTCAAGTACAAAAAGAAATGATCACGAATCCGCATGCAACCGACTTGCCGCGTGAGCGTTGGGATACATGGGATCCCATGCTTATATCGGAAGGTCTATTCAGTGCGGCGAACATTTTCAGTAGCCTCAAATTGGTTTACATATTCTCAGTAAATCCACATTTGGGGCCACTGCAGGTGTCATTGTCACGCATGGTCATGGATATTATGAAATTTTTCTTTTTGTATGTTCTCGTTCTATTCGCCTTTGGTAGCGGTTTAAATCAATTGTTATGGTAGGATTTGAACCCGAAACCAATACCTTGAACACCAAAAAAAAAAAAAAAATTATATTCCTTTAGGTACTATGTTGACACAAAAAAAAAAAAATTATATTCCTTTAGGTACTATGCCGATTTGGAAAAGAAACGTTGCCCTGAGGTATCACCGCATAATGTTTTATTGAATTTAAATGGCACCACAGATCCAAATGCCTGTATTGTTTGGCGCCGATTTTCCAAGTAAATCTTATTACCTGCCCTTGCCAATATTCCTGAAGTTTAAAATGCTTTTTATTCCAGCCTTTTCGAAACCACACAGACTTTATTTTGGGCCGTATTTGGTTTAATCGATTTGGACAGTTTTGAATTGGATGGCATTAAGATATTCACACGTTTCTGGGGCATGTTAATGTTTGGCACGTATTCGGTTATAAATATTGTGGTCCTTTTGAATCTACTCATAGCCATGATGAATCATTCCTATCAATTGATATCGGTTAGCATTACTTATTCTTGCTCTTGTCAGGTGTTGTTTTTTTATTTTATTTTTATTTCTTTTAGGAACGCGCTGATGTCGAATGGAAATTTGCCCGTTCAAAATTATGGATCAGTTATTTCGAAGAGGGCGGTACTTGCCCACCGCCTTTTAATATAATACCCACGCCAAAATCGATTTGGTATGCATTTAAATGGTCAAGACGTGTATTCTGTAGTGGCTCCTCAGCCGCCCGTAGGGAACATTTGAAGACAATAAGGGTAAGTAAAGAGTTTTTGGAAAGAAAAGGTCAACTCAGGTCGAAATCAGGGGATGTAAAGTAGGATGATAATGGTTGGAAATGGCTGAGTCTACTAACCGGTACAAACTTCTCAGAATGTGGAGATGCTAGCGGGTAAGCCATGGAAATACACAGATTGCTGTTTAACAGAAAATGATTTTATGGGCATTGAATACCGTATACAACTCCGGAAACTGCATAGAGACTCAGACCAACTACAACTACACCTAATAGATATTGACCGCAGTAGTGTGGCTCTTGAGTATGTATCAACAGCTTGAGTGCTGTTCATTCAAAAGATGTGAAGAAGATACTACGCACCCAAAACCTTTGAGCACGGCATTCTTGTGTGATATTGAAAAAAGGACTATAATAGCACCCTGATCAACTGATCACTAAATCTACAAGAGCTGTGATTACGAAAGAGCCATTCTGGTACTCTTGTATGTCAAGGATATGACTATTTGCAGTTTTCTTGATGTATGCGGCAAATTTGATAAAACTCCTCAGGCGAGCAGAGATGGCCAATTTGACCTATGACCCCTATGACCTATGACCTGCCCGTGGAGGTGGTAGTAATATATTCGGCGGAAATAAGATTGTTGTGCCGATTTGAAGGTAATCCTACTAGATAGAGTACTTCACTCTAGGCTATCCTACAATTTTCGTGTGAAACTAGCCTATAAATCCCGTCGTGAGTATAATATATTCCGGGCTGAGATGTTTGCGGTCATTAAGGTAGCGAAGCTGCAACGACTCTAAATTGCACAGCTTGAGATTGGTCGACTGTATTGCTTTCCTGTATTCACCTGTTAATCAATTTATAATTGCTCTCACTCTTTGGCCCTTATCTGCTATACTTTTCTTTAATTTCTTTTCAGCGCAAAGCCCAACAGGCCAACGATCGTGACTTTAAATACCAGCAAATAATGCGTAACCTGGTACGACGTTATGTTACGGTAGAACAACGCAAAGCTGAATCCCAGGGTGTTACTGAAGACGACGTCAATGAAATCAAACAAGATATTTCGGCCTTCCGTTGTGAATTGGTGGAGATTTTAAAAAATAGTGGCATGGATACGAATGTTACATCAGGACAAGGGGGAGGTATGTAATAAAACAGTGTAGCTAATTGACAATGCAAATATTCTAATACAATAACTTTGCCTAAGGAGCTGGTGGTAAAAAGAATCGCCAAAAAGAACGCAGACTAATGAAAGGTTTCAATATAGCACCACCCGGGTCAACAGGCTCTCTGGCGCCAGTGGCAGAATTTTCAACTTCTTTAGATAATTTTGATCAACAACATGAGATATTAACCACCACCCTGTCAAACTTGTTTCATCCGTCAACGTTTATGCATAAGAAGGCAACATTCTGTACGAGCGATAGCATGGAATCACCACCGCTTACGAACTCATTGTCCACGAACTCCACCGTTAGTACAGTACAGACAACAAATAAATACAATAAGTCGACATTGAAACCCTACAACAAACGCATAGCGGGCCATAAAAAGAAATGGGGTACTCTGATCGAGGCAGCCAAAGTGGGTAATGTTTCGAAAATGTTAGGACGTTCCAAATCCGAAGATTCGGTATGCAATTCCTCAAACAACTCATCACCAGTGCATGGCCAAGTGAGGGTGACCTATTCACAGAACTGTGCTACCAACTATTACAATCCGAATGAGGTGCGACATCATAATCTGACACAAAACAAAGATCATTTGGCACCCACGAATATTGTACCCAGTGTGGGCGTAAATGTTGGCGCTGGGACGCATTTCTTTCACACAACTACCGGTAAATGAAATGAAAAAATTTGTTTTAATTTGGCTTTTAAACGTATAATCAGGTATGTAACGGTTTATAATTGCTTTGTCTCTTTTTCTCTCTCTCTCTCTCTTTCTTTCTTTCTCTCTCCATTTCTCTTTTCTTTTTCTGTGTGAAATTCTGTTTTGTGTGTTTTTGTGGCTGTGGAAATAGGCCTTACGGCCATAGCTGCTTTGAAAAAGAAACGTAAAAAGTTTTCATCGAGTAAGAATATTTGCCCCGTCAATGAATCCATTTCTGCTACAAATGCTGTGGATCTTTTAAGCGATAAGGTGGCGTATATTTGTAGTTGATAAGCTGAAGTATATTCAATTCAATTTAATTATTCTCATTATAATATATACGATATACGATATATTATATACGATATACGATATACGATATACGATATACGATATACGATATTATATTTACTATATTTATTATTATATTTGTGCATAACTTGTGTATAAATTAAGCACCTCTCCCCAACAAACAATTGCTATGATACTCTGTAATTCACCTTTAAATGTTTTACTCTGTACGTACTGTAACTATTGCCCCCCCCCCCCCATAATTTTAGATCTTTTTATTCTTCCCCCTCTTTATGTGAATTGTTTTCATTTGAAATTTGCATGTCCAAAATTTAGATTTTAAAGAACGTTTCGTATAATTTTAGTTTTAAAATTATTTGCTTTTGTTTGTAATTCTTTTATCGCTTTCCTTTATTCAATATCGTTTTGTGGTTATAATAGGAAAATAGGCCTTGAATTAGGACAACAACAACATGTTTAAAAAGTTTAGGTTAGGTTTTTACAGAGGCCATTATGTTCATGGTTTCGTTAAGAAAATCTCTCATAATTCCTCGATATATGTTTGTAATCCATTCAACTACGCATTCAACTATGCTCGGGCTTGATATTGTCCCTCCGTCAAGATAGTCACTGCATATATTAACTCGTTGTAATTCCGTATACTATTTCTACTTTTCCGAATAGGGTACAATACAGTACCCAACAGTGTGCTGAAAGCCTCTCTTTGTCCTTTTTTCACCACAAGCGGCGTTAATGTTTCGTTTTTTATTATAATCAAAGCATCTTTATTTGGTTTTTCTAAACTTTTCATAAGCGTGGGCAAACTAGAGATCACCAGGAGAGACTAAACGGCAATAAAATTCAGTGAGTTTCTAAGGTTGAATCGGCTACAATCGGTTTTTAGCCGATAATCACGGCAACCATTTCTTTGGAGATGTATGTGGCCATATTTGAAAGAAAATGCAGAAAAGTTTCTAGGACAACTCGGAGGTGTTTAAATATGTAGTTGCAATGGTAAAAATCCGTGTTTAAAGCTGTGAATAGCTTTCTTATCCTCGATGGACGAATTATTGATTAAAAACTGAATTACTCTGCATAAATAAATTTCAAAATAACCTCACAAACAAAACTATAAGATGCATGATATCGATAAATGCCCTATTTGAGAAGCAACGTTCAGCTGTAGCATACTCAATTCATGCGATAACATCTAGATTCTTTAAGAAGGCAGTCATTTTTTAAACTACACTAAACTATTATGATTGAAAGGAAATGTTTTGGCTATTCTCTGGCTACTTGCTTGCCTGTAGTGGTATTTTTCTTCTTTATTTATTTTTTTTTTTTGAGATTTTGGATTCTTAGCAACAGCACAACTACCTTGCGGCAATACCTCGCAGAGCTTCGTCTTCATTTGAGTATTGACGACATCTTGATGAGATATATTTGGATTCTATACATATAGGTGAAGCATGCAGTATCACAGAAATAGTTAGGAATTGTTTTTTACACAATATTAGTCGAGATAATACATTATGAACTTGCGTTGCCGTTTTTCAAGCATAGTTCACATAAAAATTGAAGTTAATTTGCTGGACTCTGTGGAGTATATATCACTAGTATTAACTCGGATTTGCACTCATAAGACCAATATCTGTTTTATGCTCTGTCGGGTTTCGGTTCTTTAATTCGATTCAGATTTTAATCGTCCTAATAGCCCAATGAACTAGTGGAGTTCCCACGGGCAACATACAAAAATTTCACAAAAGGCGTTTTCAACAGGGTATAACAGCACATGATTCTCTGTACTTTTTTCATTCCCTAAGAGATTGTAATCGATTTTCGGATTTGCATTATGAGAACTAAGCTACTGTGCTTCTGTGTGCTTCTTTTATGCTAAGGACCACAAATAGTCGAGTTTATACTCGTAAGCTTCGAGTACTTCTTTCCTAGTGATCAGATTTCGTAGGAATATTTAAAAAAGGGCTCCTCTCTGATATATTCCTTTATTAAGTATTTAAGTATTTAATGCTTCAGTTCCTCTTTTTTTTGTTTTTTTTTTTTTTGTTTGCATGTTTTATGTTGAAATAATTTACAAACTTTGTTTTGAAATTTGAATTGTTTATTGTGCAGATAGTGTTTAACAAAACTTCAATTTCTTTTTAAATAATAATGTTTTCAATTGTTTTTGTTTTATCATCCAATTAAATATCATTTGCATATAAATTAAGGCTTTAAAGCGCGTATCGAGTTATCCAGCCTCCGATGGTACTGCTCAAAATAAGGATGCCAGCAATGTGGCAAAACCGAGACGCCACGAACAGACACAAAGTCAACATGATTCGGTAGAGACATCCAATGAATTTACACTCTCGAATGAGACACAACATCTGGATCCATCCAATACGTCGGTAAATTCACGTGAACCATTGATAAGCAGTAATTTCGCATCAACAGGTGTTATACACTAAACAACAACACAAAATGGTGAATTATAGCGCACAAAATACACGTACATACACATACATACACATGTTTGATTTAAATTGTGAAAAATATGAAAGGGAGAGCAGAACATTATGGCATTAATTGTAAAGGAAATGGTCTTTAGATGGGAAATATGGCAATAAAAACAAAAAAAAAGAAAATTTAAACAATAAAAATTTCAATGAAATTGCTGCCTCCATATGGAATACACTGCCGTTTCCTTGCACAAGAAAAATGAAAAACAAAAAAAAAAAAAACAAATTCACAGAAGAAAAAAAAATCAATAAATTATTGAAGAGAAAAAAATAAACAAAATTAAACCATAAATACATACAAACATGCATACTTACATAAAGAAAAAAAAAAAATAATAAGAAAAATAAACAAAAACAAAAACAAAAAAAAAGAGAATAATTAGAAGAAAAAAAATCGCATTTGCCAATCAGCCATTATGAACGAAACACACACTTTTACACAATGCGAGCTCATTAACTCATTACTTTAACCACACACCTTTAATAATCATATTCTCCTCTTCCTAAACTTATGAAAAAAACCCCTAAAAAAAAGATAATTACAAATAAAAAACTTCGTAATAATTTTTGATAAAAACAATAAAGTTTCGCACAAAGAAAAAAAAAACAACAAAAAATTTCGAAAAAAAAAAAAAAAAAACTAACCACCTACAGAACTTAAACTCATCACCCTTAAATACGTCCATTATACTGAATTTAAGCACAATATTTATAAAAAAAATAAAAATAAAAAAATAAAAAATAAAACCCAACAAGAATAATTAAAAATTAAAAATTAAAAATAAAAGTATTTAAAAAAAAATAAATTAAAAATCAAAATGCTTAACAAAATAATACATCGTAAGCAAACAAATTAATATCGTATACATAATACAATAGCAACAACAAAATAATAATAATATTTATAACAATTAAAGAAGAAGCATTCAAGCATACTACTACACAACATATCATTTAGAGATCATCGAGATCACACATATCACATGAAACGTAATTAAAAACAAAAAAAAAAAACATCATAATAATTTAATATAAGCAAAGGCATACAACATGGTGGCGCAAAAGTAATATTATATTGAATATGTCTCACCATTTTGTTACAAAATTAAAAGCAGTAACCGCTGCTAGCTACTTCACGGTAATGCCTTATGGAACCTGATATTGGGCTCTTTCATTAACTGCCAAGTAAGTTAACATTAACACGGAAGCAGGCAGCATACAGCTGTCCATCAGAGAAGCTTGGGTTTCACAAGTAAACGTCATAGTGAATGCAAGCTACACTGGAAATTGAAGACGTTCAATTTCAAACGGGATTTTAATTGACTGTATGAACATGATTTTTTGAAAACTAACAAGACTTAGTAATAAAAATGATTGAAGTAATCTAGTAGTCGCATATGTCCTAAAAAAGGGACTATTTTGTGGTATACGAATGGATCAAGAACGATTCTTGCACCAGAAGCAAGCGTTTTTGATTTTAGAATAAAATTATTTCAAACTCTTGAGGAAACCCGTAGGTATCTTCCAAGTGGCAGTCTATGCCGCCGAAATAAGGGCTCAATTCAACTTGGATGGAATGTACAAAAGACAGGACGTAGCAATACTATTCGGCATTCAATTACGTGGCTCTTATGAGCTTAAATCGAAAATAGTATGGGCCTATATGATGAATCTGAATCAACGGATCTTGGACCAGAAGCAAGAGTTTTTGGTTGCAGAATGAAATTATTTTAAGCCTATAAGGAAGCGGCAGTCTAAGCCGCCGAAAGATGTGCTCAATTCAACTTAGATGGAATGTACAAAAGACAGGACACAGCAATACTATCGGCAATTCAATTATTCGGCTCTTATGAAGTTAAATCGAAAATAGTATGGGACTATCGGATGAAGCTGAATAAGCTAGATAGACGAATTAATGTTACTCTCTCTGTTGGGTACCAGATCATATGGAAATTCTTGACAATTAGCAAGCAAACGAGCTTGCAAGGTAGGGAGTTTCCACGTCTTTGATGGAGATAGAACCCTTTAATGGAATTGATGAGAAATTACAATTACAGACTATCACCGTGAGTTTGAGAACCGGTACTTTGACATAGCACTATAGACTCAGGATACTTTCATTCAGAATGTGGGTTGTTTCGAACTCAACGATGTGTGACGATGAGAATGATTTATCGGAAGAATGTGGAACCTGTAGAAGAAACACGTGAGGAAATATCAAATGTTGGGCAGGGCATTCGACTTGTCTAAATTGGCTCATATTGTTATAACATTGCTAGGTACCAACCTTTCACTCATGAACCTAGATCCATGTCCCACTTGTATCCTCAACCCATCCGTATATTAGAGAATCGTCACTTTTTAACAAGCATGCGACTTTCCATTCACTGCTCTTATTACCAATTCTATAGCAAAGCAGTTTCTAAAATTCATGGATTATACTAATCAGCCACTCGATTGGCCAGAATAGTTTCTTGTCAGACTTGTTTGCCATTGACTACATTGTTGTGGTCCTCACTATCATAGGCAATTGACTTAAATTGAATAGGGCTTCTAGAGCCGGTATAGGACCGATTTTCATTATTCCAGAAATTTCAATATCGATCACCTTCATTATTGATAAACGAATGGTTCAAGTACCGACAAAGGGCATCGCTTAAAGTAGCTCCAGCATAGAAACAATACTTCTTTACGTATATCTAATTTGCTGCTAGTCCGATGAGAAGCTTGCTGAAAGTATTCTGACCCATCAATATATAAAACAGGCAGAGTTGTATTTGAATGATTGATGAATTTATAACCTAACTTTTGCGCCATCTGTTAGATACAATACATATAGCATTTATCGCGCACCATACATGTACTTCAAAGGAAATACTCGCATTATAATCAAAAACAAAAAATAAATAAAAATAAAAATAAAAAGAACAAGAAAAATACATTTTAATACTCATATTATTAGAATAATGCACAACGAATAATTTTTATACATACTCGTACGTAAAGAATAAAAATAATAAAATTTATTTAAAATTTTTGTTAATACACAACACACCCCCCACTCTCGGCCTTTCTTTATTTCAAAGAAAATTTGCTAAATAGCTTTGAAAAGTCTATGAAAGTCAAATAGAAAGCAGAACTGCATATGATGGATTGCTTTACTAGGTTATTGTAAAATCGAAACCTATTTTCGTAGGTAAAAATTGCAGATTTTGGACCCAAGCAGACTTGATTGTATTTTTTTTTTAAATTCTGAATTTTAACATCACAGTGATAAGTTTTTTTTTAAATCATAACTCAGTAATGCATTCGTATATCATTTCATGGCATACATTTATAGTTTTCGAACGATATACAACAATAAATGAAAGCAAAAGCAAAGAAAATAATAAAAAACTAAAAAAACCAAACACAATATCATATCAAATGGTAAAAGTTGCCTTAGAATCAAACAATTTCGATTAATTTTAGAGAGAGATAAAATAAAATTATAATTATTTAATGTTTTTCTTTTTTTTAATTGAAACAAGCCATTCCAAAACTAGCTTAAAAACTAATTATTTTTATTTTATTATTTAAAGAAAAAAAACTTATTAAAAAATAAAATAAAAAAATTTATTTATTTTAATTTAATTTAATTTTTGTTAACACCACTTTCAATTGTTAAAAAAATTAAATATTTTTTAAGAATAAGATTAATAATTTAAAAAAACAAACAATTTTCATTTTTAATAAAAAAATTTAATTTAATTTTATTTAATTTATTTATTTATTAAAACAATAAAATAAAATAATTTTAACAGATTAAATTTAATTTTAAGAAACATTTTTTAAAAACAATATGTTAACAATTTATTTCTTTAAATAATTAAACCTTTATGTAAATTATTAAATGAGTGTAATTTTTATTAAATTTAATTTTAAAATAATTTTTAAAACAATATGTTAACAATTCATTTTTAAATTAATTAATTTTAATTAATAAAATCATTAAAAATAATAAATCATTAAAAAAAATAATTTTTATTAAATTAATTGTAAAAACAATTTCAATGAAAAAAACTCTTAATTTATAAACAAACTAAACAATTGAGCTTTCAAACAGAAAAATATTTATTTAAGGATTTTATTTAACATTCTAAAAAAGATTATTAGAATAAAATAATTTTTTGTTTAAAAAAATATGTTTTTAATTTTTTTAATTAAAAACCATTTTTTTTAGTCATTTATTAACATAAAATCGATTTTTTTTAATTTAGGTTTAATAAAATTTTAATCGATTTAATCCATTATATTTTTAGTCAATAAAAAATTATTTTTAATAAAAACAAAACTTTTAATAAAAAAACAACATAAGTATTT
>QOCX01000472.1:24471-101422 GCA_005959815.1 Sarcophaga bullata
TTTTTTTGTAAAATTTTCAAAAAAAAAAAAAAAAATTAAGGAAAAAAAATTAAAAAAAAATAAAAAACAAAAATAATTATTTTAAAATAGTATTAATAATAATGCTAATATTTAAGCAAACAAAAAAAAAGTTGCAATAATAATTATAAAAATTTATAAAAATATTGAAAGAAAAAATAAAAAATAAAATAAAAACGAAAAATTAAAACAATTTTGAAAAGCATTTAACAGAGAAGCCATACGAACAACAAACGAACTATACAGTGTAATAGAAAAAAAAACAAAGAAACAAATAGACAGAACAGCAATAATAATAAAAACTAAAAACAAACAAAAAAATTCCCACTTATTTTATAATTATAAAAAATTAAATTAAAAACAACAAAGAAATTTAGTTACCAAAAATATTTAGTTTTTTTAACACATAAAATTAAGCTTAAGTTTTAACCTCCTGACACAAAACCATACTATTTTCAAAACCATAACAGAATATGTAACCAAATGAGAAACTAAAACCAAAAAATACGGCACAATTTGCTAAAAACCAACGTAAAGTATAAATTAAATTAATAAAAAAAAAAGAAAAAAAGAAAAAAAAAACTATACATACTAAATGGATAATACAATAACTATTAAAAACAAAAAAAAAATTATAAAATAAATTATATTGTTATTTGCACTACAAAAAGAATAGAAAGATAATAAAATAAAATTAATGAAAAGAAAAACAAAAAACAAAAACAAAAATTTCAAAGTGTTTTAATACTTCTCAGATCTATTGTTGGAAGATGACAGACGGTCAGACGTTTCAGGAAAATCATAATCGTACAGAGACATTTAAGCTGTGCTCTGTTTCATCTTCTAAAGAATTCACATGGGAGTAGACTGGTAGTAGAATCAACCGGATTGCTTAGCTGAACTCTGCTTCATCTCCCAAGTCCTTTCCTTATCAGCTGAAAAAATATGTTTAAAATGTGATAGTGATGGCCAACATCCGGGGCATCTACACAACGTTTAACGTATAAGTTATGCATGCTAATAATTGATTCGCTATCACCAGACATCCGGAAGCGAACATCTTTAGCATTTTACATAGGATACGAACATCAACATGTTCATTAAAAAGAGCGTAAAATTACATTCACTTGCTTGTTAGCTTCTAAAGGAGAAGAGACATCACGCTTTTTTTCAGGTTTCACTGATAAGTGCTGTTTAGCAGAGGCGTTAATATGTGTTTCTGTTGGAAATTAACATGGAGATGAGATGAATGAACGAATTTTCTTTCAAGTCCATATTATTATACTGTTTCTGTTGTCAAAGATGCTCTTTAAATGTCTCTTGATTCTGAAATAAAGAAATGCTCTAAGAGTCTTTAACGTGTATCCAAGACTTTACTCCAAACAAAGCAGCCGAACGAACGGATTGAAAAAAACAATATAGTTTAACTAATTAAAGTCTTTTGTCTTTTATTATTTTATTAATTTACTATCTTTTTATTTAACCAAAAAGATATCTATTCGTACTATTTAAGTTTGTTTTTTTTTAATTTTCTCATTTTTTAAAGATTTCTTTAAAGAAATTATAGAAAATGTGTTACCCGCTTAACAATTAAGAGCCCAGAAAAAAATAAAAATAAATTGTTTTCAAACAATTTCAAAACAATACACTTAATTTAAATATTAAATATGTATGTATGTGTATATACTTTTTTATACTTAAAAGTCTATTAGAAAAGAAAAATGTTTTGAAAAAAACCTAACCTTTAAATTGATTTCTTTTTTTTGCTTTTTTTTTCTTTTTGTCACAATAAATCTTGTAAGTTATAATGTTTAAATTTTATTAATAAATTGCAAAAGAAATGAAAGAAATAATTATTTCATATACATTAAAAAGAAAAAAAAGAAAATAAATTTTATCTCATTAATCAAAGCAAAACGTTCACATGTGTGTGTGTGTGTGTGTGTTTGTATTCATTGAATTGACTTAAAATTATAAAATTAAAGAATTAAGCGGCATTAAGAAAACACAGAAAAAAAAAGAAAACTATTTTTTAATAATAAAAATAAAATAAAATTGAACGGTGGTTAAAAAAAAAACCAAAACTAAAATGCTAAATTGTAAAATTTGTAAATTATTATTTTCCCTTTGTTGATATTTTTTGCAAACGATGTATTATTAATAACGTATGCGATTGGATTTAGTGGTTGTACTACTGCTGCTATATTGGCGTTCATCACGTGTACTGCGATCACGTTCAAATTTCTCATGGGATCTCTCTCGTGCATCTCTTATATGCGGTGACTTTTCCTAAATAATACAGAAAGATTATTTAACGTTGCAGGCATGTAGGCAGGTAGAGACAAAGAGACAGAGAGAGAGAGAGAGAGAGAAAGTGTGTATGTATGATAAAGAGTAGATATTGCGTTGATATTTATTTATTTTTTTTTTTTGTATTGATTGATTATGGAAATCTTACTCTGGTATGATATTTATCACGTTCACGTTGTTGCTGTTGTTTCTGATCATCATCACCGTTTTGCACTAGAAAAATAAAACAAGGTTAAGATGAAGAAACATTAAAAAAAAAAAAATATTTTCCTTTCTTACTCACCATCTCTGCGTCTTTTGTGTTCCGTTGTTGAGGTCTCCTCTAAACGTTCACGTTTCCGTCCCAATTTTCTTTCTTTACGTGCATCTTTCTCCTCATCCGTTAATTTCTCTTTACGCTCTTTATTCTTAACACTGCGCTCCTTTTTCGTTGGTTCATTATGATCATCTAGGTTTAGTTTCTGCAATTATATGAACGAAATAAAAATAAAATCAAGATTTTCTTGTTCAGTTTCTCATTTTTGAAATTCAAATAATTTTCTTTTCACATCCTAACAACATAATGAATATCTAATAATTTCCTTTCCTTTCCTTTTTCTTCTCTTTATCTTTATCTTTTTCTTCTTAAACTAATCTTTTTTTTTTCATTATGATTTCATGTTATTGTTACTGGCTTTATTAGTTCTTCAGTGTTTTAATTTAACGACTTACCGCTAACCCTTGGAATTTGTGTGGTCATTTTTTTTGTTTGTTTATGATCTACGTAACTCTACTCTGACCCACGTTTCAACAACAATACAGCATTTGAGAACGAGAGCTTAAGCATGTCACACTTTAAAAGCAACAACAACACTTATATCATGTCACAGGTTTTTCTATTTCTAGGAATATGATGAATGTTTGAAGAAAGAACGGTCAGCCGGCTTCATTAAATAAAAGTCCAAGTACAATACAAAAGAGAAAGGCAGCTTAATCATGGCTCCAGATGAATTTGCCTTAAGGATTTCTAAAACTCTTAAAGTTTAGGCAGAAAACAGTGGTGGTAAGGTAGATTAAACATGACTCCAGTTGAACTTGGTGTAAGAAATTTTAAACTTTTTAAAGATGCTTAGGGAACTATGAGTTATTTTTACGCTGAATAGTTAGTTGTTGGGTCTTTGCTGTGGATTTCGGTGTTTAGAACATTTTGTACTGGACACAGATTTATGAACGATTTAAACAATTTTTACGTTTTACGATTATGAGTGCCTCATAAAAGATTAACCACCTTCTCCATTGCGTGACGTTTATCTCCGTTGAAAAAAGCATGGCTTCATGAGTTGCCATTTTAGTTTTTGGATATATAATCCATGGCCATGCTTCATAGCTTCGTATGCAGATTACATTGTATTCAGTCTGGGAAAGCCCAAAGCTTCATAAGGTATCATTTAAGGTTTTTTTTTATTTGGCTAAATAGTCCATGGAATCCTATCGACTCAATGCTTCATATCTTCGTTTGTAGATTACATTGAAGGCCTCCAAGATAAACAAGATGTAGTTTGCTGTTAGAATTAACTTTCTGGTCCCGCCAATTTCACCCAGAGAATTACTTCATTACTCGTTATATTCACTTTCTGGATTAATTATGATTTTGGCACAATTATTAGAAAAATTATTTTCTAAACACGATCAGAATCCATAGAAATATTTGTTGACCATTGTTTGTAAGACCATACTTTTCATGTCTTGCTAGACGTTCCAGATTGTGTACCGATGTTGTTAAAGAGTGAATTGTAGTTAAAGTTTTATTTATCTGTAGAAAGTCTTCCAATTGAAACTCCCGATGTATAGCTTTCAGAAAATCGTTGAAAATCCTTCGAATACCGAGGAATGTATGCAATAAGTCTCCTATTCTCCATTAATCTTCAAAATTCATTCAAAACAATGCAGTTCCAGATAAATATTTTCATAAGGTCTTCGAAAATCAGTTAAAGTCCAGATGTTACTAAAATTACGTTGATATCTTCCAATTGCTGTGAAATTCCAGATGAAAAATCGTTGAAATATCCCAAATGCAGTGAAATTTACGATGTTTGTTATTAGAATTTCGTTAACATCTTCCAAACGCAATGAAATCCCATTGAGAGAAAACTTTTGTAGAAGTTATTTGTGAATTCAGTGAAATTCCTGGTGAATACAATAGAAGATCAGTGAAATTTTCGAAATCTATTGGACTTCCAGATAAATGTAATTGAAAGCATTTCTTCACACTGGAACTGTAACAGGGCACAGAAGTAGACTGGTTTTTTTTTAAGTTTTAAAATTATGACGATGACGAACCCATATATTCATGGATTATAAGCAAATAACGGAAAATCTGCTAACATATTCCTATTATGCTTTAAGCTTAAATGTTTTGAATTCATCTTTTAATTAGTCTCAGCAAAATATACGAAGTTTAAATACTTGGATGACAGTCAAGAAATCGATGTTTAATTATCGTTGTAATCTAGAGAAACGGGTTTGTAGATCCAAAACGAAGTACTGCACAGAAAGTACAATTAAAACGTAGATATCAAGAGAAACGAAGTGAATTTAGTGGTAACAGGATGTAAGTTCGATGTTAAATATGAAATGAAGTATTGTAGCAGACGTTGCAATTCAGAAAAGATTTATAATTTCAAATCGTAGATATAGGGAATCCAGGCATATGTTGTTGGAAAATCAATCACAGTGTAGTATAGGGTATAATCGATATTCGCAGATTAAAACTGATACTCAAAGTAGTAGTTCACATTATCAAATTATTACTTTCAGCAAAGGATTGATGTTAAATTTCCATAAAAACATTTTGAACCGCTTTAAGAAGATGAAGTTAAAAAAATTCCGAATCAGAACGTCAATAGATCGTTAAACAAACTTCAGTTAGCATCGATTAATGTGCTTCGATGGTTCCAATTAAATAAACTCCCTAGTCTTGATGTCAAAAACAGTGCAATATTTATAAGTTTTCAAATCATCCAGAAAAAAACATTTTGTGTATCGACAAGAGTGTTAAAGCTCGCCTTTTATGATTGTTGATAAGCAGTTTGAGTAGAATACAGTATTCGTTGAACTTCTAAATGCCTTTTTCCATCACAGTAATCTTAAAGTTTCCGATAATGAATCATATTTAATATCATCCTGAAGTGTTGTAGACACGGCATAGATTGGTTTTATATTAGAATTGTTTGAACTGGCTAAGAAAGTCATTCATCTTCGCAGCAGTGGCAGAAATCCAATAAAGTTAAGAAACTTTGTTGTCATAGATAGAAATGATAAGCTTTTCAACGTTCGTAGATATCATCAAAGAATGGCTGTACTATGCTTAGAATTCAATTTAACTTAAAAGCAGATCAGGATTTGATGAATTCGTTTAGTTTCCAAAACTCTAAGCACTCCAGATGTCGCGGAAAATCAACAATGCATCTTCTGTCTTTAGTTTTAATTTCAATAGCAGTGTTCGATTTGATTTTTGTTTGTTTTTGACAGTAACTAAAAGCATTTCAATACTCTATCATCTATCTCCATCGCAATGTTGTATTTCGTTGTAACTTCATTTGCAATGCATTAGTTTTCAAATTGATTTCCTCCCTCGTAGTATTGAAACTGCAACATCATCTCTTCAATGAAGAGATTGTGATCGAATCGCTTGTAAGAAAAGTTTTTCTCTCTATCATTTTGCTTTAAATTATTGAAGGTTTGTTTAGTTGTTTATAGTTGTAGTTGGTATAGAGATGGATATCTTTCTTCTGGGCTCCTTTTTAAACCTTAGGGGGTTTTTTTCGTTGATTTGATCATCATCATTGTTAATGCATACACTTAAATTTACTTAAAGTTTAACTTACGTTTTAAAACTAAACTTAAATAAATTCATTCTTGACATTGTAAACTCAATATACAAGTATTCATAACTAGATTAATAAAACTTCTATTCAATTTTACTTATAAATTAAGTACATATTTGAGATAAATTAATTAATTAGTATACCAAACATAACACATTTCACTTAATAGCTAAATAAGTTTTACTTACCCTGGCATTACAAAATATTTTAATTCGTTTTGTAAACTTAAACTTATATTTACCATAATCTTGCCTTGCTTATTATCTTTCTGTTTTTAACTTATATTAATGCATACTTAAATAAACATTTTTAAAATGTTACTTTTTTAGGGTTTTTTTCTTTTTTTTTTTTATAAAATTTTACTTGGTCCAGCCAAATAAGTGAGTGAGTGATTGAGTTTCTTCTTTTAAAGATGAAAGCCCTGAGAGTTCGTGTAGTTTTTTTTTTATAAAATGCAAGTCATTCAGTTCAACATTGCTCCTTAATTATGCTTAGGATTGATGTCTTACTTAAAAAGCCGGTTGTCGGTCTCTATCACACTTTTCTTTTTATTTTTTTTTTTGTTTTTTTTTTTTCGTTGATTGTTTTAAATATTGTCGAAATTGAATTTGTGGAAGCAGTCGTAATTGCCTTAAAGGTGTTTTTCGTTTGTTCTGTTGTTACAATTTGTTGTTGATGTTGTAGGTGGTTCTTGTTGTTATTGTTGTTGCTGTTGTTGGCTTAGGAAACTACGATTGCACCAAAATACTAACCTTTGAATTGGATGATGACGATTCCACTTTGCGACGTTTCGAGTCTTACATGAGAAATAATTGAAAAAAAATAAAAAACAAGAAACATTTTAAAAAATCAGGCCCATTCCTTAATTAATTGTCATTAACTTACCTTTTTCATATTCTAATACATCTTGACTACGTCGCTGTTGTTGTAGCGAACCAATACTTTCATTCGATACGGAACTCAAATCTCGATCACGATCTCTGCGCTCACGTTCACTACGTTCATATTCACGTTCTCTTGTTTCGATGCGATCATATTCACTGTTAACTATATCTGTGGCATCTATTAAAGGCGAATCCGTGCGATAACGATCTTCACGACGTTTATCCCTTTTCGAACGAGACGACGAAGACAATTCCATATCCTCTAATAGTTGATTGCGATGTTCACGCTCACGATCACGCTGTTCACGATCTCTTTCCCGTTCGCGCATTCGTTCATCCTTTTTGTTATCCTTTAGCGAACGTGTCGAACTACCGTGACGATCGAGGTCACGTTCATGTGAAGCTATATTTGAATTAGACGAAGAAGCTTCATCTTTAATTTCAATGACAGTGAGTCGATTAGAACTAGAGGATTCACGCTCACCACGTTCCGAGGCAGTTGCTGACATCGATGTCGCTGATGATGAGTTGAGTTTGATGATTTTTGCAGGGCGTTCCATGCGTTCTTTGTCGCGTTTTTCTATACAAAAAAAAAAAAGAATAAAAAGGAGAAATAATAATAATGGAATTAAATTCTAATGCTTGGGAAATGCACCAGGTCATACCTATTTTTATTTCTCCATTACTGGGTGGTGGTGGTTTTATGTCAACATTTTGCTGAGTTGTGTTGTTTGTGGCCGCTGTTATATTCAACGTTGCAGAAACATTTGTATTACTTAGCAATGTTTGGACATTTGTGCCTGTCACCACTGCTGCAGCTGTTGTTGATGCATTATTCAATTGTATATCCCTTTGAGGTCTTTCGGTTACCTGATGGAAATCACTTTCTTTAATCATTTGAGCGGCTTTCGTTTTTAATTGCCCAATATACGAAGAGGCTATAACAAACAGATCTGGCCGTTTGTTTTTCTCCTCTTCGCGTACTTTTTCCACTTTTCTTTCGATAATTTGAGCCAATTTCGCCAGAACAGGATAATGAGGCAATATGCGCATCAGTATGATGAGAGCATTACGTATTTGCATGTATTCTTTGGAATCCAAACAGAATACAATAGCTTTAGTGATCTTATAATGCCATTTATGGCAAACATGACGATAGTTTTCATAACCCACATGATCGTTGGCTTCGGAAAATTGATTGCTGACACGGAATTTCGTTACAAAACCGGGATAATTGGCGCATTCTTTATTAAAGGTGGCCTGATCTGAATGCCAACGCATAACCGTCTCTAACATGGCACATAAAAAGCGACCATAACGTGTAGCTTCATTCTCAGTACAAGATGTTACCGAATATGTGATATCACAAAAGATCTAAAAAGGAAAAGAATGTGAGCTCAGTAAATATCATCATGTTGTTGTATAAATAGCTGTGTTCCACTTACCCTATCATAACATAATAATGTAGAGAAATTAGCAGCTTTAAGATTATGTATGGTGTGTACAAACTTGGCGCAGTATAATGCATCCAGGGCAGTGAAAGTACATCTGAAATCAAATTCAAATCAAAAATCAATAAAAAAAGCTTATCAAACAAAGGAAAAAAGGCATGAATTTGCTTAACACAGACCTGGGAAACAGGCACAACTGTAGGAATTGTGTTATGGTTTCATTCTTAGCCGATTTAGCAGATCGTGATAGAAACCAATTATCCTTTTGCTGTTGTAAACGTTGTAAGATTTTATCTACGTGCTCTTGTTGTTTCTTTCGCTCATCTTGTAGTTTATCCATCAGAGCAATATAACGTTCCTGTTCCTTTTTATTTTTAGAGGCATTCTAAAAAGTAAAAGAAATTATTAAACATAATAAAAGAGAATAAAGTTGTAGTATGCTACCGAATCTTTAGAATCCGCGGCCTGATTTGAAAGCTGTTTAAGTTTTGTGATTTCTTTTTGATAACTTTCATGGGGTACTTGCAAATCATACATGCTTAACGACCAAAAGGTCACAAAGAATTGTGGTGAAATATCCTCCCAGACTTTGGGACCATGCAGTGGCCTGACGGACTCTACTATGGGATTCATAATTAAATTAGTGGCATCAAGGTATTTAGCTAACTTTTGATTGTTGGTTAATTTCTTGGCGTTTGGATCGGCTTTGCGTAATTGATCATATTTTTGCTAACAAGAAAATCAAAAAAATAAAATTTAAGGGGAAAAAAAATTAAAATACTGTCTCCTTAGAAAGCTTAGAGCAGCGCTTACATTTATCTGATGAGTAAACATGGGTCGTGCTAAAAAGAAAGCCACATCGGCATTTATGTGATATTCTTGCAACATTGCTATGATAGAGGGTAAACGTTCAACGTACTCATCCACCGAATAGGTAGAGCCCAGGAATGTTCCAAACTGTACTAAAGTATCTTGACATTGATCGTATAGTTTACCCACTAATTTCAAATGACTCTGGGCTGTTTCACGATAAATAACACAATGCTTCTGCTGGGCCATTAACAGGCATATGGTTACAGCGAGATCATTATTGGCTAAGGCATCTTTTAAACGTTGAGAAGATTTTTTCGTATTACGAACTTGACTAAAGTAGCCAGCCTAGCGTTAAAGAATAAAATGAAAAGAAAATATCAGTTTAAAAGGGATTTTTTTTCTATATGGAATGGTATGTGCTTACCTCGCCTCTAAGTAATTCACCGCCACACATGGCATTCAACTGTTCATTGGTCATTTCTTCAGCAGATTCAACGCCAGCCATTTTTTGTACAATTTCCTTAAGGATTAACAAATCCAAGCTGTAATTAAAATAATAAAAATGTTAAAATATTAAGAGCCTGGCGCCACCCCACACTTAAATTTAAACAATAAATCACACTCACCTTTTCTGCGACTTTAATTGATTGGCCACATACTGTAACAGACCACTCAGTTCAATGCTGTACTTCTTGAATATGGCACCGCAAAATGATGCTAAACTTTGTAGCCACAATGATATTGAAGTGCCATCATGTTTGAAACGATCCCTATCGGCCATAGTAAGAGCTTCGATTAAACAATAGCCCAAACAGTCAAATGATAAGAGTGTCAAGTATTTTAAAGAATCCACAACGGGACCAATTAAATTGTCATAAATTTGAATTTGCAGAAGAATCTAAAACAATATTAAGAAATAAAATAAGAAAACGTTTAAATTCCAAAAAAAAAAAAAGGAAAACATCGTACTTACATAATCGAATAGAAAGCCTGGAGCACAATGGCTTAATTTGCCAATAAGCCGACCTAAAGGTTTAACATTCTCTTTGCTTACACGTTTCATAATAGCTTTTATATGTTTTTGGGCATTGCCACGACGTCGTATGAGCTGGGGATGCAGTTGATAGGTATCGTTTTTCCAGCGGGCATACAAAGCATAACTTTAATGAAAAAAAGAACAAAACTTCAATAAATAATTGTTTAACAAGCAAGTATATACAAAAGTTTACCGATAATGATAGGGAAAATTCTTTAAAACTGTCCATATCTCTTCAGCCATAGGACAATTACAATCCAAGTAGGATAAGGCGGGTAAAATGGCTGCATCCATTAGTGTCATTACCTCATTGTACAAGGTTTCGGCCTCTGTATTGGCAGAGGGTAAATTCTGATTATCCACACCCATTTCACTTATAATTGTACGCATTATGCGTATTAATTTGTACATTAGCACCGTATCAAAATGCAAAGAAGGCCCCAAAGCTATAACCATGGGTATAACATAGTTGCGCAGCTCACTAAAATTTTTAGCTTGGATTTTTTGCAACAATTTTGTATCATCGGCTAGACGACGTTTTTGCAGCTTAGCTGCCGGTGATATTTTAAAACATTGACGACGATATATGTAATCAATGCCCAGGTGTATGAGTTCAGCTAAAGCTCTAGCAATGGGTTCATGCAGTACTACGGATTGTTCGGGTAATTTTTTAATAATTTTTAAAGCATTTTCCCAATCGCCCACTTTGAGCAGGCCTTCACACAAGCCGAATTTTTGATTTGAGTAATATTTTTCCTGGAAATGAAAGCAAAAGAAAAATTAATTTGAAACCCTAAGACAATAAAAGCTAACAGCTTACCATGCTATATTCCTTTTCCGGCTCTGGTTCAGTGGGTTCTTTATCCTTATTGGTGACAATAATATTCAACTTGCGTACAAATTCTTTAGCATCCGCTAAATCCTGTTCCCATTCACGAATTATTGTGCCATCCGTAGGTGTTAACTGAAGAGTAAATATACAATATACCATTAACAATAAAACTAGACTTCATTGCTTTCTTATTAGTACGTACCCAAACATAAATATCATTCAAATCAATGACAGAATATTTAAGCAATAAAGAGCACACATGGAATAAAGAACGTGGCGTTTTGGTATCCGAAAAATAACGAAATTTATAACCCAAAACCTCACAAATAATTGAACCATTTGGCATATAGGCTCTCAATAGCGGTATAAATAATTGCCAACGTTCGGGACGTGATTCAAATGATTCTAAAATAATGTCCAAAACTCTATTGGGATCCAAATTAAAACATCCTGTAAAACAAATCAAATTCATACAAAATTTATTTGCTTTGAAATTAAAAAAAGAAAATAATAAAACTCACCAATCAATGACTTTATAATGTCCATTATAGTATCGGCAGTAACATCATCTTCAAATTCTTGATTTAATTCGGTTATCAGTTTGGCATAACCTTCACTTTCTTCGCGAAATAAATTAAAACGTCGTTGTTTATAGCTGTTGAAAATAAAAGAAATTTTATTTTAAAATAGAATATCATTTTCTATGCTTGGTCAGGTTATACTTACTATAATTTCGTTTTAATTTTAATGAATTTTGTATAGAAGACTTTATTCTTAACTATGCCAACTTCTTGTAGAGTATCTATTTCCAGCCTTTCCTTAATCAGCTTATCTGGTATAACCTTGTCCAGTTCTTTTAGTATTTGGCAAAACATTAAACGCTCCTCTTGTATGCCTTCTGTCATCAGTGAAGTCTCAGCATCCAAGACGTTGATTACATCCAATATTAAAGATGGAAAGTCATCATGTAGGGCCTAAAATCGCAAATTGGGGGATATTAGTTTTAAATGCAACAGGTTTACAAACAATAAGAAGCATACTTACCACCACTTCTCCCAGTGTATTGATGACGGTATCCTTTTTCAAATTGCAACGTACACCCTGCCATATGAGGTCATAGATGGCACTGGACACACCAAATTTGAATTCGTTTTGTTTACCCATATACGGACTTTCATTGTCACGAACATGTTGTTTTAAGTATTTTAAACTAAAACGAAATTATTTAAGAATTAAGCGTTTAGAGAGTTGAGATCCTGTCCAGCTGGCCAGTTTTTTTTTTTTCTTATACAAAAAATACTAATTTTTTTTTTTTAAATATTTTTTTCATTTTTTTTTTTTTTACTAAATTAATATAGAAATAGAAGTTAGGACGGCAACTAGAATTAAACAATCCGTACAATTCACTTTTTCCAGATTTTTCAAAATGTTTGAAAATTTCTTTGCCCAGACAGGCAGCCGTTGGTGATGTTGTTGAACTGCTACCGCCACCGCCATTTGTATCCATTATATTGCGCCTGGAGCGTAATTTGGCTGTTGTCACCACTGTACCAACTCCACTGTTGCCAGTAAAACTTTTATACGATTTTGTGGGTGAATTAGGATTTGCGCTACAAGTGACACCGGCATGCGTTGTTTCGGAACCTGCTGCAACTGTACCACTATGACCAATATCGTTGGGCACTGCTACTGTTAACACCTCAAGGTTTGTTGCTCCTGCTGCTGCTGCTATTGTTGACTCCTCACCAGTTTTGCCTTTTGCAGATGGTTTTCTCAAACGCCTCATGTAATCGCTGAACTGAAGCGTTTTTACACTGAACGCTTGTTATCGCCCGTTAACACGTTTCCTCACAAACTAGTTTTCTACACACAAATGCGCGTTTATTTTGATTAAATTTATTTTAAAAAAAACAAGAAATTCTATCACAAAATGCTACTTCACATGAAAATTTTACTATTTTCTGCGTTTTTCATTTGTCTTCTTCTTTTTATTCTTTTACACTGTCTGTCTTTTATTTTATGACAGCGGCTGTCTATTGATAGAAGGGTTGCGTTACATTTAACAGGGTTGCATGTGAATGTATTAAATAGAGAACATTAAAATAAGCCGAGAAACCACAGTGAATTTGTTATTAAAAGAACACATTTTGTAGCTATTTTTCGAGCACACCTGTCAAATCTGATTTTCCTATTGAAAAATGACAAATCTTAGGTAATAGTAACAACGAACACACTTCAAAAGTAAACATAAATAAACTTATCGCCTTATTTTTAACATGTCTGTATCAATACAACAATAAAAAGAAACCATCAGCTGCTAGGTTTATGATACTACCTGTATAAATATATATTACACAGGTAATAGCAGTGTTACAAAAACTAATTTTACTTTGAATTTGTTCCAAGAACAACATGTATTTGTTGGTTTTTCTGAATACACCTCCTATCAAATCTGTTTGGCTTTGCCTATTTCGCCTATTGAAAAAATGATAATTTTATGTAAAAGTTACGGCAAACACAAACCAAAAATTAAACATAAACAAACTTATTGCCTTATTTTTGACAATTCTAAGACAATTCTACAAAATTGAAAAAGAAACACTTAGCTGCGTTCATAACACTTTCTGTATGAATATAATTTGGTTAATTATAATTTGCCCTACATTGACCAGGGTTGCATGTGAATGTATGAGAGAGAGAGAGAAGAAATTAAAGCAGTCCGAGAAAAATTTAAACAGTAACATATTGGCATGTTTACACATTCTCTTGCTACTGGATTACATTCTTATTAGTAAAGGTTATTGTCTTTGCTACATACGACTTTTAATGTTACAGGGTGCATCACAGCTTTTAATACAGAAAAACAGGCTTTTTTTGTTGAATTTTTTGTTGAATTTTGAAATTTCTGAGATGGTGTAGTGTGTCTAGGCCTCTGTGGTCCTTCCATCCATACGATCGCATTAAATGGTGGAAGAATTTTGGGTCTATTAGTCGACGGAAGTAACTGAACAGAGTACACAGATGTATCTTTTTTTAACATATTGGGTTGAGTCAGGAGTACCCAGGCCTCGCTGGAGTTGATTTTAGAGCTACTACTGGTGGAGGTGGTGGTGAAGAAACAGTTGGCAAGGAACTTTATGAAAATATTTAAAGGAGTCTAGTTAAAGGAAAGGAGTTTGGAGGCCACCTGTCATTTTGCGGAAAATAGTTGAGTTGGGTATACAAGCCGCAGTCTATGTTTTACGTACTATATGACCAAGGTGTGCAACTTCGACAGATTTCGTGATTATTACATAAAGGAAGCATGGTGTGAACCAGGTAGTCTATATGGCGATCATACGGTCTCATATACATTTTTACACAAAAACTTGACATGTCGTACAACTTGAGTGTCTTGTGCCCTCCCATTTAATTGCCCTTACTCAGCGGAAATGTATGTAATATTTATATGTACACACACACGTCCATACATACGTATATATGTACATTCACAATGTATATAAATTACAATGCATTTAAAACTGTCATCATTTTTAATAAATCCCAACAAATAGAGACATGCCTGCCTGCCGCTTGCTTGCCACTTCACAGTAAGCGATGTATTCTGATGATGATAACAATCGTAAAACATTATAAAAAGAAATGTTACACAAACAACAATTTTGTAATGAATTACAACAAAGAACAGCGACATTTTTATGTTTTTAAATACAAATTCTCGGGGATTTAATGTTCTTTTCTTATCTCGCAAACAAATTTAAATTTGAATGTGAAACAAATTTGTTTCGTTTTCCTATGAAAACTTATTATTTTTTTCGAGTTTGTTTTTGTTGTTGTGCTTTTTTTAATAGTTTTTTAAATGCATAAAGTAAACAATTACATGACATATGTATGTCAGTATGTACGTATGTACATATATTTATGTGAGACTATTTGATATTCATTCATTATGCATAAGAGTTCAAGTAGAGGGTCATTTGGATTTGGATTTGAGTTTCGAAAATGATAAGAATTTATTTGAATTTCAACTGTAACCACATCGAATTTAAATTAGACACAAAAATAAGGGAACATTACAAGTAAACCTTATCAATTTTACATGATTTAAAAGCATTAGGAAGTATTAGAACCTTTTAGAACTCAAAAATATAATAAAAACAGATTTTTTTTTGTAATAAAAGATAAGAATTGAACTGTGCCTCATTAAACAGGAAGTTACTTATATGGTTGCGTCGAATCCCACTTAATCTCACCGATATTGATGGACTGTGAGCCAACAACTCCCACTCTTTGTGCACTGCTGTGGAAACAGTTATTGATTTCGAGAGCACACCCCAACGAAACCAGTGATACGATGAGGAGTGTCTCGAGGCAGTTGCAATGAAAAATTCCGCATACAAGAAAACGTTACAGTCCGCCACTAAGTGAGCCACTGTCGAGAGCTACAGAAATAGAGGAAAAGGAATGCGAGACGCCTTTTCAAAAATAAGAAGAGGAGCCAGGAAAGGCAAGAGCATGAGGAAGTCAAGTTGTGCAGATCTAAGAATGATGCTAAAAAAAAACATAGGTCAACTGTGGGTCAAATCTCCCACTCTATACGAAATGCTGCGGAAACAGTCCTTGGTTTCGAGCTTAAACCCTCAAGGAAACTAATAGCACGATGAGCAGTGTCACGAGACAGCTGCAATTGAAACTGTCGCATACAAAAAAGTTAGCCATTGTCGAGAGCTACACAAAGAGGAATAGAGAGAAGAAGAGATAAGAGACTGCTTTTCAGGCGCAAGAAGAGAGCAAAGACGAAAATGGAAACTTTGCAGGGCTGTAATTTAAAACATCTCCTCGTTGTCATACTCTTTATCATACTTTTAAGAAACAAAATCAACACAACAAACAAAGCACACAAACGAATTTACAATATTGTTTTGCGGGCCTATTTATTTATCGCACTGATAAGCACAGTGTGGTTTGCTTTGTAAATATTATTTTACGATTAAACACTTCACTGCACCCCTTATTTATTTAAAAATCATATTTAATGAACAGCAACAATAACAAAAACTTTTTAAAGTAACACCCAACATGTTGATAGGTTATCTGTAGTCAGTACTTGGGATATTCCATCATATTAAATGCACTAACACGAGATTAATTTGATGAGAAGCAGAGTGTGTCATCATCATTACTTATCAGTTTCTTATCGCGGAGTTGAAGAATAAACTTTAAAACCAAATCAAATATTTGTTATCGTTATTGGACTGAGTGACAGAATGAATGGCTTTTCTGGAATATTAACACCTTTAAGTGACTATTTGATTTGCGCCGTTTATTTATTGACATTGCGTATCGGTTTTTTTAAGAAAACGTACGCATTGCAGAAATTTAATATAAACAAAGAAATGTTTTCCTTTATCAGTTAAGATAAACGGGGTTTGAAAGAAATTGTAAAAAGATAAAATATATTAGGTGGTCGATTAGGTTTTTTTTTATAAATTTGAGGCAAAACGAAACATCCTTTCCTTCTCCAGAAACTTCAGCATAAGAACCTTCCTGTAAGATGCATCCATCAATTCATTCAATGGATTTCAATCAAAATTCTAGCACATCTAGGTGAGTAATCCTTTAAAAAAATTGCACATAGTTCCTCGCCTACCGCCCCTTTATTTTAGTAAACAAAGAGAGCGGTACGATTGCCGAATTGCCATCCACATTTTCTCTTAATGTTGTATGCTCTCATTTACACGATAATAATCGCTCTTTTTTATACAAAAAGTTAACATATCGTATGACATGTGTGATCGTCTTCATCCCCCTGTAAATAACAATTTCTCAGAATTTTGCTTTTCTTACAAATATTTTTAAAATAGTTTTTCCCTCGTATAATTAATCACAATTTTATTAAAACAATCTATTCACCACTCAAACCGTTTTTTTTCATCTCATCAAATCGTTCTCTGTGTAACAGTTACTACTTCTCTCTCTCTTTCTCTCTCGTTTTTATCCGTAGTATTCTGTTTTCTTTTTGTTGTTGTATTTGGTGGTTTTACTTTCTTAAATATTCAACATTGTGTTGTTTTCCATTTCATTTAATTTCTAGAACTCTTGTAAACATTTCTGGTTGTTGTTGTTGTTACAAATTGTTGTTGTTGTTGAAATCCTTTCTTTTTTATTATTGTTATGTGTGTCATAGGCATACATACATACATATGCGTTTGGTGTTTTTGTAAATATTGATTTTGTTTATTGTTGTTCTAAATTCTTATCCAAAGAGCCAAGAACCAAACCAAAACATACAGTACAGTACAGCAATGTCGCCATCTCTTCTTAACAGTGTCATCAAACAAGTACTTACATTCCTACATACATATATACGCATGCAGACACAAACATATGCAGTGGTCATTCCAATAGTTCCATGTGTATGTTTGTTTGTGTGTACTTGCTTGTTTTGATATTTTCTTTCTATTAATTTACGTGCATATGGAACTCACCTGGTTTCTTAGATGTATTTTTTTTCTCTTCTCTCTCTCTTACTCTTTTTTAACTTAAAATTTTTTCTGTGTGTTTTTATTTGTTTGTTGTTTTGTTTTTTTTCCTTGTTGGTATTTATCATTCCTGTGGTGTAACTGGTAAATATTTATTATTATTGTTTTTTTTTGTATTTTGTGAGTGTTATTGTTATTGTTGTCGCTTTATAAATAAAATGTATGCATATGCACAGGCATGTGTACGAATATGTGGTACTCATGATGTTGGTAATGATGATGATGATGATGATAGGCAAATACCATCATTATGATGTTGGTAGGTATGCTGTGGTGTGTTATTGTAAGTTCTTATTGCTGCTGTCCGTAACATGATGAATCATTTGTGTGGTCTTGTTGTGTTTTTTGTTTTTACTCTTTCTCTCTTTCGCTCTTATAGATTTATTGAAATGGTTTTTTTATACGGAATTATTGTTGTCGATTGTTTTTATAGAGACGACATTTATTGTTGCTTTGGTTTGGAGTTTGTTTTTGTTTTTTATCGTTGACCATAAATTTATTTTATGGACTTTTATTGATTGTTTTTTATTATTTTTGTTTAACATTTCTTTTATGTTGTTGTTGTTGTTGTTGTTGTATTCAAAATAAATAATATATGAAAAATTATCTCATTAAACATGCATTAAAACTTGAAATAAATTTATTGGCATCACATCATCATTTTTATATTGACAAATGCTTACATGCTCCAGCTCTATCTCTCTCTCTTTCTCTCTCTTTCCCTTACGCTCTTATGGTTGATGTTTATCAAACATTTGAAGTTTATTGTAGCAATAAAAAAGAGTGATGATTCAGGAAGTTTATTTCTAATGTTTTTAACTTTATTAGATCACTTGATTAAATGTTTAAATATTTTAAATTAATGTTCTTAGGAAAACGGTATTTCATTGAACATTGTTGTAAACAGTAAATCAAGTGATAGAAAATATTTTCATACCAGGTTTGATAAGGGCATTCATTCACTTCATGTGAAAAACAAAATGTTCAAACAAGATTTTTATTTTAATTTTATAGGATCTAGTAAAAAGAAACGTTTAAGAAAAATTTGTTTAATTCCTTCAAAAATTTTATAAATGACTTTTTCCCATACCCAATATTCAAAGATTTATTTCACTTTCTCGAAGAATTTTTAGAACAAATGTTCGGTTCATGTTTTCTAATTAATTACACAAAAATTCTTAATTTTTTTTTTTTTTGTAAAACTAATTAAAAATTTTATTTCACAAAACTAATTACAACAAAATTTAAAACAATAAAGCAAAAACAAAACCCTTTAGCATCGTAACCCACTTGAAAAAATGAAAAACACATGGTCTTAAGCAAACAAATAAAAACTGTAAATTTACTCTCTCTCTCTCTTTCTCTCTCTCTCACACACATGCTCTGCTTGCTGTTATATTGTTTACCACGAATTATAAAAAATTTCTCCGAAGTGAGTTTTGGTTTTCGTTGTTGTTTTTTTCCTTTCTTTAATTATGAAAGCTAATAAATCATTGCATTTATGCGTGTATGCGTAGGTGTGCATGTAAGGAGGTAAATAAATAATAAACACATACCGTAAGTAATACTGGAATGCTAAATTATGATTTGTGATAGAAAATAAAACAAAAAAACAAAAAAAACTACAACAACAACATCAGCGATAGTGAAATAAGAAAAACAGAGTATGTATGTTATTAACATACTGTTGTGTTAAGTGTATGTATAAAGGAGAAGGTTTTATAACGGTAGAGAGCATAAGCAATACAGCGTAGAGAAATTATACACACGAAATAAAAACTGAAGATTTTCTATTTAATGTGAGGTTATTTGTCCTTATTTTTATCCCTTGACTGTAATTACGGTTACTATGATTAAATTGTTTTTTTTTTGTTTGCATACAAAACAATAGAACGTTTTAAACTTTAATTTCTTGGCGTTTGTAATAAAACAATGAAAATAATGCTTGAAATTGATATTATTTTTCAAGAGAATTAAAAAAAGAAATAAAATTAAAAAATAACGACAGGTGGGCTCTTAAATGTTAATTAAAAAATAAAGTAAAAACACACACATACACATACACACATTGTATAAATAAAATTTATAATATCCTGTGTGAATAATTATCAAGTGAGTACAGCCATACATGCATACGTATGTATGTACCATAAGTGTTTGAGTGTTTAGGCGTTAAGGAGTTTATTTTGTTTTTGTTTTTGTTTTTCTTCTAAAGATAACGTCATAGATAAAACTGTCAGAAGTGAAATTAATATTTTTCATTAAAAAAAAAAGAAAATCATCATAAAAAATAGTAGCACCACACAACTCTTAAAGGATTTAAAAGTGTTAAAGCAGCACAGACACTAAGAAGGAGAGAGAGAGAGAGAGAGAGAGAGAGAGTGAATCATTAAATATTTAAAAACGGAAAATTTTAATTGCACAGTACAGGCATGATTTAAAGTTCATTTATGCAGATTGCTAATGTAAAAATATTTTTCTTTTCACTCTTGCCAGTATTTTAAACCATTAAAAAAAAGAGAAAGTGTTTGTGTGAGAGTGTTTTTGAGAGCATGGAATTACATACATATATTCTCTAATGTTTCTCACCTTGTGTGTTTATTGTTGTTGTTGTTGTTTATAAAAAATATTCCCGCATGAGAGTGCTATTAAAGCTAATCTCTTTATATGAATAATGCATAACCGTACACATACATATACATACTTACATACCCACACTAATATTTATCCATTAAAGCCGTTACCGTTTTAAAGTGTATGTGTAATATGTATGTATGAGTGCATATGTAGGTACATGTACATACAATATACATACATACATACATACATAAATATGTATGTAACGGAATTTAATGTGTTATTAAAACAGTTAATACATTAACAAGGATTACATTTAAAGTAAAAAATTTTTTTTTCTTTTTTAATATTTTAAAATAAATTTAATTTATTAAATCTAAACAATTAAATAGAAAATTAAAAAATAGAGAAAAAGATATATTACAGAACTCCTTCCAATGTTTTCGTAATTAATCCATGTAGTATGGTAAACACATTATACAGTCAAGGAAAATAATCTACATACAGCATAAGCCAAAATCTATTGTACTTTATCATTCGTAACACAGTTCTATTCAAACCATATGACTTCGCGTTCAATTCAATTGTTGAACAAAAAAAGTAGGTTTCCATAGCAATGGTACTTCCAGGATTATTTTCGAAAAAATATGGGCCAATGACACATCCGAACCATAATATGCGTAAAACAGCCACTTTCTTCGGATTTAATGGCTTTCCACAATTCTTTTTTGGGTTCTAGAAGCATCCAATGCAAGTATTTGTGAAAAAATTTGGATGGAAAAAACTTTGAATGAAAGTCTGTTGCTCTAGCAACCCAACAGCGTATTTACGCCCTTACTAATGGTATTCTGCGTTAATTCTTCCGTAATTACGGATTTATATGGCTGGAGAAGCGAATTCATATATAAAATACTCTATAACAAGCCGTTAGATAAACTTAATTGTTGAAAACGCCAAGCAACCTAAAAATTTCTCTCATAAAGCTTTGATGCAAAGGTCTGACTACATCCATGTATAATGCTGCCGGACTCTTTAAATTTCTGTATACATACATACATATATACATACATATAAAATTGGTCATTACAATCCTTCAGTAGGGATTACAACCTAGTTTCTCACACCAATTATGTTGTGTGTGTTAATTTCATAATTTAAAGACGACACCAAACAACAGATTTTTTTTGAGAAACTTTACATGACGACTTTTTTTATTTACTCTCAGAGTTTTCGCCAGGAATCTTCTGAGAGGAAGTCACTGAGGAAATATTTTTTCATACTTATGTCTGTGCTGGGGTTTGAACAGTGGCCTTACTACCTGCTAGACTATGACAACTTCAATTAAATTAAATTTCTTTAAAATTTTGCCAATTCCTTGCACAGTAAATCGACTATGATAACTTGAAAAGTGGCCATGTTTTGTTTGAATTACCATCTTCATTCATTTTTTATATGCCGTTATATTAAAAAATCGAACAGTTATTGTTTTCTCATTTTTTTACTGTTATGTTTTGCTTTTTAACAATTTGTTTTTCTCTAACATACAGAGAGAGAGAGAGAGAGAGAGAGAGAGAGAGAGAGAGTGAGAGAGAGTGAGAGAGAGACAGTATTAAATCACAACATTTGTCTGATACAACACGTCTCAACATGATATCAAGTACTGTTGTTTTTCTCATTGGTATGTGTGTGTGTGTGTGTGTGATATATCATAATTCAATTTATTGTTGTTGTTATTTGTAATTTATTTCTTAAGGCTTATATCTGTAGACTATGCAACTCATATCCATAACATGTCAGTCATAAGAGATCATTGTTTACATCGAAAAAAAAAAAAAATCGAAAAACAAAAACGAAAAGAAAACAAAAAGTAACTCCACACACTGTTTAAACACAAGAGAGAGATAGGAGTGTTGGTATTTAAAGTATTGTGTTGTACGTTTATTACTCACTTGAGTTACTTTAATAAATTAACGGCTGCGGCATATTTAAAAGCATGCTGTGAATGTATGTACATAGTATGTGTACATACGAGTATGCAATGTTTTCTTAACTAACAACTGTGGCTAAATTTTGTTATTGTTTTCTTGTTGTTGTTGTTACATTTTTTATTTCCAACTGTTATCGATGACGTTAACATGTTAATGATACTCATCATTCTGTATGTGTTTTGTTTTTTTATCTTCTGTCCTTTGTTTGTATTTCTCTTCCTGTGTTTAAAACTCGTTAACTTGGTGGAGTATTTATTTAAAGTATTTGTTCTTATGTTGTTGTTATCGAAATCATACTCCAAATTTAGCAATGCTTGCTTATGCATACGCAGTTGCACACACACACTCATACAAATGTGTGTGTTCATTTATATGAAGTTTTTTCCAAGTTTTTTTTTCTGTATGTAAGTGTGTATGATTTTTTTTAACATTTACTGTTTATTTTTGTTTATATTTCACACGCTTATAGCCAACAACAGCTGGTGTTCATCTGCATAACTGTGCTCATATCATCACTCACTCACTCTCTCTCTTTCTCTCTCTCTCTCTCTCTGGCACTGGGTTTTATTTGTTTTTTTATTTTTTTTAGTTCTGTTATAATTTTGCTCTATATTTTGTGCAGGCATGCATGCTCTGCTTGCTTTCTCATCTAATAGTACTCGCATACATACATTCATTCATACATATGTATGTATATGCATATGTATGCATATATATTTTTTTGTATGTGCATTTTTATTATAAAATATGTGTATGGATGTGTGTTTTGCGCCCCATATTTTTGCGTACATAAATAAATCTAAGTATTGAATTTTTTTTTATTCTACAAAAATAATGGGTAAGTGAAAAAGTATTTTCCTTTAGAATTTTTATAATTTACGATTCTTTTAAGGCAATGGATTTATTGATCGCAGATAAGTAAAATTTCTCAAAAAGAGTGCCATTCAGAGTAAACTTTAAGCTTTAGGTCCTACCACTAGTTAATAAAATTCACATACACATGGTTGGTGTGAGAAGTTAGGCTGTAATGTTGACTAAAGTGTCGTATTGACCAATTAACTAAGTAAATAGAAGCTGAAAAACAGTGCTAAGCATTGTTTGTTAGTGCCTTACACATACATAGGGATTACGGCCTGACTTCTCACACCACTTATGTTAATTTTATACATGAGTGGCGGGACCTACAGTCTAAAGTCGACTCCGAACGACAGATTCTTGAGAAACTTTTCATGGTAATTTTGTCAGAGTTTTTGCCAGAAATCTGCTGAGAGGAAGCCGCCGAAGAAATAATTTTTTCATATTTTTTTTTGATGTCTGACCGGGGATTCGAACCCTGGCCTTTAGTCTAATAAGCCAACACACTACCTACTAGACTACGGCGACCTTAGCATGCTGTAATTTAATTTTATTGTTTTAATTTGCATCAGAATTTTAAAAAGACATAAACTTTTTCCCCGCACTAATCAACATCCATCCATCCATCCCTTTATGAAGAAATAACACTAAAATTCCTCTTGAACATGCATACAATACTTTAACATACACTCTTAATTTGTCCACTCTCCACATACACACACACTCATACCAAACTTTGTGTATGGTATTTGTATTTACATGTATTTGCATTTGTTGTTGTTTTTATTTTGTTCTCTTTCGTTCGTTCTAAATAAAGATGTTACTGTTATAACTAAAGACATGCAAAAGTCCATTAGTAAAGAAGAAGGCATGCTAAGCCAAAGGGGGAAGAGTAAAAAATTAAATCAATTGTGTTGGAATATTGTAAGTATGTGTGCTTGGGTGTGTGTGTTTGTGTGTGTGCCTGTAAGTGGGAGCAATTGCAATTTGTATTTTTAAACAGATTTATGTGACATCTGTCAATACTTGTCAAACAAATTGAAGCGTTTTCATTCATATGCAACTGCTTCTCATTTTTTTTACTGTTTTTTTTACTGTTTTTTGTTTTATTTTATTGCTATTGTTGTTGTTGTTGTTGTTTTGATGTAAATACTGTAACTTTATCTTTGTTTTTGTTTTTTACTTTTGTTTTGCATTATTTAAACAACAACTACAGCAGTATTGATGGCAAAAAATAATCCTGTTTTGTTTTGAATAAAAATACGAGAGAGAGAAAAAACTGTGACAAATTAGTGATGACAACATTAATGTTATATTTATGTTAACAACACTGAAATAACTGTTGTTGTTAAACAGTTTATCTTTAAATACAAAAATGTTGTGTAAATAATTTACAATTAAAAAGACTTGAATTGTTTAAACTTTAATTTACTGTTTGTTTTTAAAAACAATTTGACATTTTAGTTACAAACTAGTCACAACTAGCAACTAGTGTTTGTATGTAAGTGTGTTTTTATATTGACATGACATCATGCATGCTTTTGTCATGCATTTGTGCAAATGCCCAATTAGGCAATTTTTTTTTTGGAGGTTTTTTTTACCATCAAAATATTTTTGGGTTTTCCATTTTCAATAGTGGCTCTGGCTCCTCTATTGATATGGGCTTGGAAAAAAGGGAAAACTATAAAAGCACTGAAAGAAAATTTAACAATTAAATTACCAGGGACGTAGCAATGATTTCATTTCAATTATTTCACATCAAATACTTGAATTGAATACAAAGGCAGTTTAGCAAGTAGCGTGCTAATCAGCACCTGAAGAGGTTGTGAATTCAATTCCTCCAAGAGATTCTAGTCTGTTAGTACAGATTAAGATTGCAGACTCAGCTTGAATGGTAAGGTCCCATTAGGGCTACAGGTTAGACCCAGTGTAAGCCCACAAATCAATATCCAATCCGCAGTTAAACTCATCCTATAGGACACCAACTTCCCTTCATAATAAATCTTTCCGCTTTTTTTCAGAAGTTCAGTCAAAGATGACAGAAAATTAGAAACAAAAAGAGTATCCGCCTGTTAGTAGAAAGTCTCTGGTCTTCTGAGATCCACAGAGATTAAAGGGAATACCAATCATATCGGCATGTCCTGCAACCATTCAGTGATCTGTTAAAACAGCAATAGTGCGATAGACAGCCTTGCGATCTAGGACTAGAAGACAAACCCAGTACTTTTCTTCTCCGCAGTAGTCCAGCAGACTGTAAATATACTACACGTGCCCTCATACCATGAAGCGAAGCTGAGTCTTCCTCTACAACAACCACGTAATATCCAGTTTTACTCGGGCAATCGAAAAACCTATGCCCTGCAATATTTCGTAAACTATTTGCCACTGATTAGCCTAGGCCAGGCCATCTCTAAAATGGCTAGGAATTCATATAGGAGTCACTACATATCCAGCGCTCCTTCATCGATTCTACCAGCTACAGTACGCATCAAACTATCTGCCGAGCACCTCCATCGGCATATAGATCTTCCTTAAGTGGCTTTATAAGCGACGCTCGGAATGATCCCAGGTCTAGGAGTATTGGACTGTGGCATCACAGCTTTTACAGGTGGAGTCAGGATGTAACTGTGTTGAGTCTTACTTCGACCAGTTCATTCCTTTACTTTGATAGAAGGTCAGAGTAGAGCCAACGCAAAAACAATGTTGGAGTGGAACAGAGTTCACTGTTGATCAGGGTAACAGGCTGTTTACTAATTCTGTCTATCAATCTAAGGTGACGCTGGCATTTCCACTCCTGTACACCAGCAAAATTGAATTCTTCCTCCTTATTGATATGATTATTGGTTTTAATCTTCCACTCTGAAAAGCCCTTGGATACATCAGAAGATGGTCCAAAAGAGGGGCGTGCTGGGGAGATGGAGGCAAGGGTGTGTCGACATCAACAGTCTTTGACGATGTTTATCGATGGGACTCAATAGGCCCAACGTAAGACAAGTAATTAGGCGATGGGTTTCTGGAAGAGATTGACGTCGCTTTTTTACAGGATAGGTGGAAATGAGGAGAAGACAATAGAGCATCCCCTTCGTCATTGCTTAACTCTTTGGAGAAGAAAGCTGATTATCTTGGGAGAAAGCTTATTTGATATTCCTCAAGAAATTTAAACAATCACTCCGTATTTCAAGGAAACTCTGGCAATTTAAACCACAAAGGAGGAACTTTGGTGTAAAATCAGTTTGGAATTTCCAAAGAACAAATGAAATACAAACCAATAAGCCAGGCATTGTTACAATTTTCTTAAAAAAATTTTTCCCTCGTCACTGGTTTTATTTCAAGGAAATTTTCGAATTGGAAATTTTCTTCAAGTGCATTTGCTTTTCATTTGATTTTCCTTTCAAACCATTTACTTGGTAAAGTACTTAAGCATTTAGCTGGTAATCACGAAGTGCATGAAAATGTAAGAAAAAAAAATTAAAAAAAAAAAAAGAAAATCTCTATTTAAGCTTAAAATCAAGTTGGAAAAACATATTGTTTTACCTTCTCTACTACTGCAACGGTTAGGGATGTGTGCGCCAATGCATACATGCATAGACACCGTAACCAAGCTAAGCTCACGTGGTACGATGATATCAGTTTGCAGCAGCAGGAGAATTACGGTGAGTATGTATTAGAAAAAAAAGGTAGGATTTAATAAAAATAAAAACAAATTGATTTGAAAATGGCATGGAAAATAATTAAGATTTGTGAAAAGAAAAAGAAAAACAAAACAAAACAAAACAATATTTGACGAGTAACAGCAGGCTGTTTAAGCTGCTGCATGGTGCTGTATGCTGCTGCTGCTGCATGCAGTTCAAATAATAAACGCTTTCTGGGAAAATCAAATTGAAATGACTTGCATTGATTGATACAATGCAATGGAATACAATGCATTGGGATTGTTTCAGTCGTTAATGCTTTTTTGCAACAATTTGTGTGTGTTTAAATACTTTCGCAATAAAATCACTTCTTGAAGTGAAGTGAAGTGCAGCACAGTGCATTGACCAATTTATGTCGTAAAATCCGTTTTTTGTTTAGTTTTTGGTAAATAAATTGACTCTTAAAGTAATTGCAGTAACAGTAACAACAGTGACTATGACTGTGACTATGACTATGACTTGCTATTTGTGTGGAGAGAGAAATGTGTTGTCTTATCTCATGTACAAAATTTCGTTGCATTCCATTTCCTAATGTGTAGTGCTAAGCTTTTATGCGTCTGTATAGAGAAGGAAAAAAACAACACAAATGTATGGTTGTACAGGGTGCCGCATACAGAATTCTTTGTGATAGTTTTTCCAAAAACAAGATTTTTGCAAAATTTTAAAACTATTGACTTGAAAACGTTTTTCCCCGAAGGTTATTAGATAGATAGGTTAGATAGGTTGAAGGCAGTTCCTTGGGAATTTATTGTTCCTTGGGAATTCATTTACATCTCCCAAATGCAAGGAATACAGATTCATAGACGCTCTGTTCTAATGAATACAGAATGTTCTCCGAAATGGCAATTGCTGTCTGTGAACTGCGTTATATTCTACGCCTCACCAGGATACCCACCTACGAAAATGCAGCAAAAATTACAGATTCAGAGACGCCCTGTATTGTAACATTCCCTTTGCATAGAGAACATCGCTCGAAAACGCATTTTTTGCTTGCATAATCCATCATACTCTATGCCTCACCAGTGTGACCACTAGCGAAGCTGTGTGCGCCAAAAAATACAGGTTCATTGCTACTCTCTTCTGTGTATACAGGATAGTGTCCGAAGCGACAGTTACTGGCTGTAATATCACATATAAATATCTGAGCTTAAGAGCTAATACGGCTTTATAATAGGCATGGTGTAGCACCACAGCAACAATGGGACAAGCATTACAAGGGTCTCCGAACCAAAATGGTGATTAAAACACTGTACGACTAGATGGTTTAATACCTCACACAGATCCGATCCGATCATGATTACCTCTAACAATACTTGCACCAATTTAAGCTGGCAGATGTAAGGTCGCAGTAGTCTAGTAGGAGTTGACTAGTTTGATGAAAGTCCGTGGCTCAATACCCGGCTTAGATATCTCGAACAAAACGAAACAATATTCTTTCTCCGACTTCAGCTCAGCAGTCTGAGAGTAAAATAAAATTGCTTTGAAAAGTTTCTCAAAAATCTGCCCCCCACAACTCATGGACACAAATTATCACACACAACATGGGTGTTGTGAGAAGCTAGGTTGTAATCCTGACTAAATGGTGCTAATAAGCAATAATGTAAGAAGGTATGGTAGAGTACTAACACCAGTGATCAGTGAAAATTAATTAAACTCACGCTCAGAATAAAACCTTTAGGCTCTACTTATAAAACCTAATTTTTCAAACAGCTTCAGATTTTATTTGCTTGTTTGCACCCTGTATGTTGTGTGCAGCAGTTTTATTACTTGGTGTGTGAGTGCTTGACTGGGTATAAATGAAGATGAAAAATAAAATAAAAGAATTAAAATAGATTGAGTCAAGCAGAAAATTAAGCTGAAAAGCTGCCACTGAAGAGATTTTTCTTCTTTTTTTTCCTCTCTATTCAACTCTCTCTACCAGCCCCTCCCTCTACCTAATCCTGCAATCAGTTATCCATTCACATATTTTTTCCCACTTCAAACAGAAGCACGAAAAAAAAGCATAAAAAACAGAAGCAAAAAAAAAAAAGAAAACATCAAAGAGGAGAAAAAGAAAGAGAGAGAGAAAGAGAGAGAGAGAAAGAGAAAAAACTCACGTTTACAAACAATACGAGAAAAATTGGGTCAAAGATCAAGAGGAGAGTCAGTCACTAAAAAGGAAGCCAGCCAACCAGCCAGCAGTAGTAAGTAGTAGAAGAGATGTAAAAACTGGGAGGCCCGCAATCACACTGTGTGTGTGTGAGTGTGTGTGTAGTTGTATATAAAACAAGGCAATTCTATGTGTAAGTATAACATATGGAGCATGTATGTTGAATATTCTAACTTAACCATGGTTTGGTTGACTAGTCAGTCAATGTAAAAGGAGTGACGAACAGATGCACGGTCTGACTAACTTGACAGACTGACAGTGTGTTGTTTCTATTTCTTTAATGCCTGTATTTTATAGTGGAGAATGTAAGTTTTTGTTGTTTTTTTTTCGGTTTTTCGTATTCCATTGAATGGCTTGTAATCTTAGAGACTAAAGGACTAGAGCGCGCATAAATGAACGTGTATTGTATGAAGAGCTGCTAGTGTTTTTTTCTTTTTGTTTTTGTTGCCTATTTTGGTTACTGAAAATTTATTTTTATTTGCCACTGACTACTGCTATTTCTACAGCTGCCGTTTGGCGTATGTTGCATTATCTTTCGGTTGCCATTACTGTAACGTGGCTGCTAGCAAAACTATTCCACATTTGACAGCATTAGACGAAAGGAAAACTTTAATGGAATTGGAAAAGAGCACCAACTATGGATGTCATTTTTTTACTTCAACTCACATAGGAAGTATTTCAAGAAAATACAAGCATGCCGAGAAATTTTTTGTTTTTCGTACAACTAACACTAAGGGGATGGCCCCTACTCACGCACTGCTTTGTGTTGGAACTACAAAAATATGTTATGGAGGAAAGAGGGATTAGTGTTTGTGGATATTAGATTCGAATCGCTTTATATTATAAGTGACATGAATGACCTCTGTAGGAAGGGAGTTCCACCTACGAATGGCCTGGCTGAAAAGCTCTTACATCACTTAGGTAAATCTCCCGATGTGTTCACATGGATAGCAGATTGAAGGATTAGAACCAACAACGTAGTCATAAATCAAGTAAGAACATAATCAAACAAGTACGTCAAATATCTCTTGTCCAGTACTGCCAACATTTTCTAAACGGCGAGTGAAGCGAGCTGGTTGAAGGGTTTTATGGGGTGCACCGTATGTGATTGACAGCAGACCGCTTCTATTGTCTCATGCCCTATTGACTTTCAATGAAAATCACATAAGAATTCACATTAGAACAGATAAGGTACAGCTACAAGCTGTGGAGCCTTAAAAACAGCAAATCAGAAAAAACTCTGCAGTTATCATCGCGTGTATGGAAGCTCCAAGTCAGAGTCCTAACAAAAGATTTCAGTTTTAATGCTACCACATACTTCTGATCCATCCGCGAAAATGAGTGTACCAACTGGCGTTGGTAGCTCCAAAAAGCAATACGAAGCTCTATCAAGAATGAAAATTTTCACCACAAAGAAAGTACGGAAGATGCCTCTACAAAATCGTCGGTCACATTATGGCGTCCCTTCTGCTAGGTTAAACATATGTGTGGTACAGTCAATCGTCGTCGTAATACTTGCTGGCAGTAGTTTTTATTTTTCACATATTTTTGCATCAAAAGCTTACGTAAAACGTGTATTTAAAGTGTTACACTCTATCAATGCTGACTGGAACAGATGCTGCAAAAGGTTTTAGGGCTAGAGTAACAAAAAATGTTGAAGTTAATGGTACGAAGAAAATAATAAAGGGTGGGTACTACACTTAGTGCCACCGAAAATCGTACAGATGTTATGTGAATTGTATTTTATTGCGCAAACGGTAGGAACGTGTAATTGAATGACATTCGGAAACATAGTCATGATCAAATCGCTGTACGATTTTCAGTAACAGTGAGATTAAAGTGTACGATTTTCTTTGTCAGGCACTGTAATTGAGTTGTATTTTGCATTGGTTGTTGTGTGGATGTGGACACCCTAAATATACCGAAAAAAAAGTGACTCGTTCACGCACTATCTTAAGTCTATCACTGTCACAATCACACAGCTAAAGACACGATTTTTTTTTTCTAAAAAAACTTACCAAAAATTTTTGAAATGCTAATGATAATGATGATGATTACCTTGATGATGATGATGATGATTAGGATGATGGCACCTTTGAGAGATTTTAAGTTTTTCGTTTTTCCAAAATCCAACCAAACAACCAGCTAGTCAGACAGTAACAACGTCAGCAGAATTATAAACAGCATGTGCTAGTGCCTAACACTCTTGTACATACTTGTACTGCTAAAGATATAGATATATGTGTGTGTGTGTGAGAGAGAGAGAGAGTACAAGTGTAGGTGTATAATAGTATAAGAATCCATTTGTAATTTCAGGCTTAAAACTAAAGCTTTAGCTAGCTGTGGAGTCTGGAGTACGATGATTACGTTTTAAGTTCCACTACCACAGCGTAGTGGGTGTATAAAGGGGGGAGGGCTCTAATGGATTCCATACATGTTTGTATGTGACAAAAAGAATTTTGTGTGTGTTTAAGTGCTTGTGTATTGTAAGTAGCTTAAGCTGTCGAAGCTAAGGAATCATTTGGAATTGAATTGTGTTGACTTGAGTTGAATTGCAAGACAAGACAAGACAAGACAAGACATGAATGACAGCAGGAAAAAGCATTGACAGTTCAAGTACCAGCTCGTTGAACAGTTTAGCAACAATTAAGACCACGAAAATGCTTTTTAAAGCAGTTCTACAACAACAATCATTTCAAACTGAAACTGAAAGCTGAGAAAATTTTTAAATAAAATTCCAAATTGAAGGAAAAAAAAAAAAAACTTCAATGAAGTACTGTTCAGAGAGAGAGTTTTAAAGGCAAATGATCTGTTATGGCTTATGCCATGGCATGGCTAGAAAGCAAAAATTGTGTCTTATTAAAGCATTAGGGCATGTAGTTTACATAATATTGTGCAGCTTAACCTATTTAACTGCAAATAGCTTAACAAGTTTTGCTTCAAAGACTGTTTGAAACTTTTGAAAAGATTTTTTTGTCTTGCTTTCGCTGTAAAAAGAAAGGGAAATCAAAATCAAAGGGCATAAAAGCCTTCTCAAAAAAACGATTAAATAAAGCTTCTAGGGCATCATTAATTTGTTCATAATTTCATAAAATGAAGTAAGTTTTCCAAGTTAATTACGAAATTTGTGAATAGTCATGGACTACTACGTAAAGTATTTTTTTTTGTGCGACCAATACTCAGAGGGGATGGCTCCTAGTCATGCGGTGAACTATGTTCGAACTAGGAAGGAAGGAGTAGTGTTTGTGGATATTCGATTTGAATCTCTTTATATTATAAGTGACCGGAATGACCACTGCAGGGAGGGAGTTCCACATACTGATAGACTGGCTAAAAAACGAATTCTTTATGGACTGCAGTGTGCAATCCACTGCCGGGCAGATAATAGGAATCTGAGTCTAGTTAGATGAGATACAGAGAACTAACGTGTGTTAGCATAACACAGGCCATGAGAAACTCTTCTACAGCGGCGCTGGATGCTCTGCACATGGCAATGAAGTCCAAAACTTTAAAGATTGTGCTTAGATTGATGGAAGACAAGTTTGGCATGAATATCATTAATTAGGACTTAGAAACAAAGTCGAATGATGGATTCTAAAAGCTGTCTGAATAAGCGGAATCAGCGAGGAAGGCAGAATGTGACATGAGAGGAAGAAAGTTTTCACGCCTTATTTGGAGGGAGAACTCTTCTGTTATGTGAAAACGGTCAGTTCATGGCAGGTTCTTATTGTCTAATTTATGTTCACGCATGTCGACAAAGGTCACTCTAAACCATCTGGTCTGTACTTTCGTTCTTAGCTTAAAAATCAGCTCCATTTTTTTAGATTTAGATTTTTAATAATGCGATCAATCATATGATCAATCAGTTGATCAATCATATGATCATTTATATGGTCAATCATATCATCAATCATATGATCAATCATATGATCAATCATATGATCAATCATATGATAAATCATTTGATCAATCATATGATCAATCATTTCATCAATGAATTCAATTTTCTTAACAGAAAATCGGCTGCATGGCTCTGATAAATCATTGGCTGCTGCAAAGTTTTTAATTTCCAGGTTAGTTCAGGGACATTTCGTCAAATGGGATTGAAGCAATTAAAATTTGTTTGGGGAATTACAATAAAAGGAGATCTAAATCATGCATCATTCTATTTAGATGGAACCTTAGGTTGATAACTGGTCTTTTGACAGGACACTGTAGACTGATGGTACACTTATTCAGAGTGGTGGCTGTCTTTAACACATTCTTGGAATCTACGGGGTTTTAATGCATGCCAGGAAGAAATAGCTGTGATCAGCAGTCTTGTGATAGGGCATGGGAAGATTTAGAGTACTTTTGATCAGAAAGGGGGTTGGCTTGATCACTTTCTGCAAACCTATGATGCAATTAATATAACACAGGAAGAAACGGCTGTAGTAGATGGTCTGTTAATAGAACAGAGTATACTTATTCCGCATAAAGGTTGTCTTGAGACTAACATGTTGATTCAGTGACATTGAGCATGAAGCATCGGAACACATTCCTGGTACCTGTGAGGCGTTAAAGCATACCAGGAGGAAACACGTGGGTATATATCAACGGCAAGACAGGGAGCTATAATTGTTCACATCGAGCAACATACTGAGGTATGTCAGGACAATAGTTTTGAAGGAGACATCATGGGAATACCTTATAAAAAATGAGGATTCTTGAGTTCTTTGCCTAGCTGACATTTATTCCAATGACCTTTCATGCTAAAACTTTTTCAAATCAAATCCTAATTTAACTTATTAAACGCAACCAGGAATAATTATCAACTTTTGACATTTGATTTGTGTTTCACAAAAATTTCTCTGCTCTTCTCTTTGCCTGAACAGAAAATGGAAAAACAATGAAAGAAAAACTGAAACTGAATAGGTTTCTAACAATTTCATGAATACGTAATTGCATAAATTTAAATTCAAGTACGAATAATTCGTATTCGTAATTGTATTCGTTGGTTTTTCTTTTTTTTTGCAGTCAAAAAGAAAAACCAAAAAAATTAAACACAATCCAACCTAAACAAACCAAACCAAACTAAACCTAATCCAACCAAATCAAAGCAAAACAAAGTAAAGCAAACCAAGGCAAGGCAAGGCAAAGCAAGGCAAAGTAAATGAAACCCAAATGAAAATTAGCGTTTTAGTTTAAGCCTGGCTGGCTGGTTGGCTAACTGCCGACAATTTAAAACATAGAACCGGCAGGCAGCAAGGCAGGCATCAAGGCAGGCAGCAAGGCAGGCAGTCAAGTACACAGTTAAGTACCAGCAAGAATGAATGAATGAATCACTGACTAAGTAAGTAAATGGCTTGAATAATTCGTTGTTAAATTTTGAAAGAAAAATCCAAAAAAGAAAGAAAAAAAAACCGATTTTGTGACAAAAATTTTTTTTGGTTTCCTTCACTCGAAAAACGTACATACAAAAACATCAGTTTTAAAATCGTTTCTAGCTTTTATTTCTAAGCTGGGGTGGAGAGCGTACGATTTAGATACTTATCTTATGTTAAATGCGAAATACGTGCAATTGCCATCATCATCATCATCATGGCACATATGCATACGTTTTCACAATATACCGCCCCTCATATTAATTTATTTGCAAACACATTCTATTCCATTTGTTTGACGATTTTCTCCATATAAGAGGACAACAAGCGGGTAGAAGGGCGGTAAGGGCCTCTGTTTAAGATGGATGAAATTTCAGGGCAGACTTGTCTCCTTTCAAACCAAACATAGACTTCAAAGCTTTGGAACTTAAGTCAAATAGAGTTTCCAGCTCCGCTGTGGAATAGATTCTGATTGTTTAGGTCCATTTGAGTTGTTTTCAGACGTATTCTATCTACCGACATGATTGTCCCACAGGTCACTATGCCTCTGAATATCATGGTATACATACAAGGCATGATTTTTGGGTAACAAACCCACTGAAATTGGTTACACAGCTAACGTGCTTGCAAATGCTGTTACCTTTTGAAAAGTTCCTATGTTATGCTGCTTAAATTTGATTTGATTATCGATTATTTATCGCTGGTATTTTACTAATTCTCCGGAATAATTTTGCGTCATTCAGGCTTACAACCTAGCTTCTCACAGCACCATGTTGTATGTGTTAATGTTATCCACGATTGACGGGGTCTGCAGTTTAAAGTCGACAGATTTTTGCGGAACTTTTCATGGCAATTTTAAGGAGGGTATACCAGTCCTTGTTTTCCTAGAGAAATGTGCCCCTCAAAAAGCCATGGCCTTGTTATTTCCATTCACAGACCTTTTGATTTACATTGTATGTACGGGTGATACACGTATGGGTCGCTATCAAAGAGTGTAATGAACATATCAGTTTAGTTATCTGCTTCTGCTACTGCTTCTTTTTCTTCTTCTTCTTTTTTACTAGAAAACTTATCGTTTTTGTTTTCAACATTTTTTCTTCTCTGCATTCGTTTTGTCTCTATTTCGAGTGCCTTTAACCCACAATAACAATTTCTGAAATTCTTTCTTATTTCTTTTGGGGGTTCCACTGCCTTTCTCTCCGCGAAAGAGGTTAAAAAAGTAATTTCTCTTTATCTCTCTTTCTCTCTCTCTCTCTCTTTTTCTTTAGTTTTTTCTTCATTATTATTACTATTGTTGTTGTATTTGTAAAGCTCATTTTTATTTTTGTTGTTCGTTGTTTTTTGCATTTACTGTCAGCCACTTTGTTTAAATGTTAGCCTGACCGACTTGCTAACTGCCTATGAGCGTGTGGAGTAGCCTGATTTTTATTTATTTTCGTCTATTTAAGCAAATTACATACACACCATCAAACTTACATACACACACACACACATTGTGAGTGAATAGGTTCATGGTGAAGCTTCTCACAACAACAACAACAACAACAACAACAACAACAACAACCACAAACAATACATTTGTAAGCATTGTTTGGTAAAAAATAATGCCAAAGAAAGGCAAAAAAAAAGCAGAGAAAAAAAAAACACCATCAGTGCCGCATAAGTCTTATTTTGAATTCTCTTGGGTTTCATTCCATTCCATGCCAGTTCAGTTCGGTTCAGTTCAGTTAAATAGTTGGGGTTGAAACGACCATGACATGCTCTATTTATGTGTGTGAGTATTTCTCATTTTTCTTTTCTGTTTACCTTTTGGCCATAAAATCTATGTTTGTTTGTTTGTTTCTTGTTGCTATTGTTCTAACTGTTGTTGTAATTACAAGAACAACAATTAAGTGAGTTCGCAAATAACTAAGGAATCCACAAAAAAAGAAAATCTGGAAAGCAATTTTTCATAGCCAAATAGAAAAGGAAAGTGATAGGTCCGTCCTAGCCTCAGTGTCTTCTGCGGCAAGTTGAGTTGAGCACATCTCACGAGTACTACGGAAAAACAGTACTACGGAAGAACGTCTCTATTATAGAAGTATGTAGACCTCAAATTACTCTGTGTATTGCAAAACCTGTAAAATTACGAAGACAGGCTGTCAGCCAGTCGATTTTTTAGGACAGCCTATCTCATATTCGATCTGTTTCCCACAAAATCTATGGCTCTTGTATCAACTACCAGTATACAATGAATTTAAGTCCAACAGTGTTTTTACCGCCTCTTCATGGTAGGTTCTTATAGGTTCCTTTATGCCCACGCTTGGCAACTTTATCCGAGTTGATCGCAAGGTCTTGGTACCTGTCCATACAATGGTCTCTCTAAACCATTTGATAGGTGCCATCATTCTTAGCTTACAAAACAGCTTCATTTGAATATATTTTTGATGGTGCCATAAATCATGTAATCATTCAAGTGATCAATCATATGGACAATCATACAATCAATCATGTAATCCATCAATGTGCACCATCTTCTTAACAGGAAATCTGCTGTATAACAGGGAATCATCTGACAGATCATTCATTAGCTTCTACAATATCTTCAATTTCATTATTTTATTTAAGGATGCCCGACATTATCTCATTAGAAAGCGCAAGCACCGCGAAGACACACAAGATAACTTTTATTACAAAAGATACTTTTGCCTAACTTTGCATGAATTTTTTTTTTTAAATTTCAAAATTTCTACATTTTGTTTGACTGAAAAACTTCCTAAAATTTCTAATTCAAAAGCTTGGTATGCCATACCAAAAATTATCGTCAAGCAAAGACAGTGTGTTAAATGAATAAACGAATGAATGTACGAATGAATGAAAGAAATAAATTTGTGGGCCAATGGGAATACTTTACATTCATGCATGCTGCTGCTCTATTTGAATGTAACCATTCGAATTCAATTCAACGATGGTAGTGTGATAAGTTTCAGAAAATGGATTCTTATGAATTTGAATTTCAAATATTTTTAATAAATTTTCAATAACAAGCATGGAACATAGAAATCTGAACTTCTCTGATACAAAATAGTTCAATAGTGACTAGGCTCTTGCAGTCTAACTATCACAAATTGTCGTAATAACTTTTCTAGGGATATTATCAGCCTTAATAATTACTTCTACAGGCCTACACTTCCTTCTGAAAGCTGCTGCAAAGTTTTGGTAGCCTTATCAAATGAGCTATACTAGCAAACTTCGAAAAAATGCTTGCAATCGTAGTTCTAACCGTTTTAAGCCATCACATCAATTATGTCACACCGTTTTTCCATTTCCCTTTACATGGACTCCATATCCCTGAAAGTTCCCAATTCAATCACGATTCTTCCCCACCGATAGTCAATCAGAGTTCGGACTTTAAACTGTAGGTTCCACCATTCATGCATAACATTAGTGCTATGAGAAGCAAGGTTCTGATCCTGACTAAAGTATTGTAATGACCAGCAAAGTAGGGCGCTGATTACAATTTAATGCTGAGCCTTATAATACAGATACAGCGTGTATAGCTGCAGCAGTACACCAATGATAATAATGCGGGCGAAACTTTTTATCCACTGTACTATGTAAGTTCCACCATAACAAGTATTCGTAGATTAAGATAGGCTCTGAGTACTGCTGGTGTGGCTCCAATAACACATCCTAGGTTCGAGTACAACTTTCTTTTCTGCTTTTATTACAAGCAAATGAACATAGTAAGCCTCGTATATGGCATCTAAGACAGTTTCCCATACAATATACGGCAAAAGAAATGAGTTTTGTATTGATTGACAGAGAACTTAGTTTTGACGAATGAAAAACAACCCTCGCATGTTGTTTTATACAATATATATGAACAGATGAGTGTATGCTCTGCTCTGCTTGCCTGCCTGCCTGCTTGCCAGCCTGCCTGCATGTAAATATTTCAAATACTTTAAAGTGTTTTGTGTTCAAAACCAAATGCAATTGTATTGTGTGTCTGTATTAGAATATGTTACTTTTGTAAGCATATGTATGTGTGTGTATTGTTTGTAATGATGACCTAAAATTTAATGTTTTTAAAGTATTTTTATTGATTGCTGACTTAGACAATTTATTTTGATGTCATTGTATTGGATTGTAGCGTTTTTTTTTTTTTTTTGTATCATGATGATTGTCATCGTAGTACCACTACCACACTGCCACACTACCACATTAGCCTGATGGTTTTTTTGTGTGCGTTTGGCAACTATCACAGCCACTGACAGCTATTTTCATTTCATGATATTATTATTATTGTTGTTGTTGTTGTTGTTATTGTTGTTGTTGTTGCAAAATACTTCATGGTTACTCCTCATTCATTTATTCATTCATTGTGGCAGTCGTCATTCATTCGTTCATACAAACAACAATGAACAAATGATTACACCATACACATACACATACATATATATGTATATACATATACATACACATTTGCAATTTACATTTACAAACACATTTAAAAGTTTGTAAATATTTTGTGGCATTATTTTCGTTTTTTGTTTTTTTTGTTGTTGAATGTGTCTTTCGGCATTCAAAATTTTTAAACCGTTAGATATTTACGATAATTTTTATTTTATTTAATTCTATGTGTATGTGCATGTGCATGAGAGTGCCTGCATGTGTGTATGTGAACTTTAAACGACTCTATTTATTGTTGTTCAAATTACTGGTTAATCAAGTGTATACCAGAAAAAACGAAAAGAGAACAGAGGTTATGTTGTGCCATTGTGTGTGCGTGCTATTGTGTGTGTAAAATAAAATGGAAAAAATCATCAATTTGCAACAGAACCTCAACCTCTCTCTTTCTCTCTCTCTCTCTCTCTCTCTTTCTCTGTAATATAAAAACAATAACAATAACAATATCAGCAACAGAAACGTAAATAGATTGAAAGCCGCAATGCAAAGCAAAAAAAAACCCCACAACAACAAAATCAACAATCATGGGGAAATAAGCCAAAAATCAATGTTCGTTTCGGTTTTATTTATTGCTTTGAAAATGGAATTTTTTTTTAACAAATTTTGTTTTGTTTTTACCAATCAAAAGACAAATAAATGACAGCAACAGCTTTATAAATCACTAAACTATTATAGGTTAAGTTTACAACAACAAGAACAATAAGAACATGAACAATAATCACCAACAAACAACAAATAAATAAAATTCGTTGATGCCATCACTAATAAATGTTGTGTGCTTTGAAAATTCGTTCTCGTCGTATGCACTTTTTAAAATGAATTGAAAAAGGAAAATAAATTTTCCTTGTTTTCCATAAGACTTCCAAATTGCTTCTTAGGCAGTAAAAAGGTTGAAAATTTATGGCGTCTCTTGTTTGTTTCCTCAAATTTTTGGCATACTAAAGTGGAAAATAAAGTGTTGGCCTCCTATATAAAATATTTCCTTTGAAAATAATGGATTTGCCACAGCATATCCTTACGGGTAGCATTTAAAACTTTCGTATAAAAGTCTTCAAAAATTCCTAGAAAAATAAATGATCTTTCAAGTTGAAGTTTTATTTTCTTACATCTCAAGTTCAAACTGAATACACATTTTGTTTGGAAATTTATGACATTCATTAACAGCAGTCAGTAGAGATATGAACCAGTCAGCATTCAAGGATATGAACTTTCCTACATGGTATGCATTCATTGTACGGCTACCTAGTCATCAGAGAATAATTGGAAATAGATAACCAAGAGAGAGAGTATTCCAGGACCTAAACTTGTATAACTCATAGACTTTGAATTACTTACTTAAACAGATCATTACAAAAATTTAGTCAAGACTACAACCTAGCTTCTTACGCTTCTGAGCGTTCATTTTAGCTTCTCACATCATCCATATTCTGTGTGGCGGCACCTAATGTGTAATGTTGATATTGAATGACAGATTTTTTCCGAAACCTCTCATTGCAATTTATTTTATTCGCAGAGTTTTAGCCAGCAGACTATTGATAGGAAGTCAGACGTCTTAGGCAGGTCTTGAACCACGAGCTCACGTCTTATAAGCCAACACACTATCTACTAGACTACAGATACTCAGTGATTCAAAACTAGGCTTAAAAATGGTCGAAAGCATCACATCGACTATTGGGAAATAATTAGAAAATAGAAAGGATTGCAAAGGTACCCTGGGACGGTGCTGATGGAGGGAAAATTATGTGTATATTGGGATCAAATTAAGGGACACTCAGCCTTATTGATAATAATGAATGTGGAACATATATTGACTCATTTTTTATTTAATTGCTCTGTCTTCGTGACCTAGAGATTATAAAATTTTTGGGACTAAACTATGCCAGACATAACTCATACCAGATGTGAACTGAAAGAAGAAAAGAAAGTTTGTTCAAGACACAGTCTTCTTATAGGAAGTGGGATAGTAACCCCAGTTGGCCAGTGGTGGTTAATCGAATTTATTTGACGTCTATCGAACCTAAGCTGGTGTACTCCCCTCAAAGAATTGCAGCTCAAGTTGCTTGATAATGTAAGGGCATCTGTTGTATTCCATATTAGGTGTACTTCATGCAATCTCTACAAAAGACCTTCTTTGTTATGCTTAACTGGCTCTCAGACAATATGCGGTGGCTTGCCAGACAATATGCGATAGCCGAAAAGCGACTTAATGCCCTTTGGACACTCCGCTATTCGATCGAAGGAGCTCCAAATACTAACTGAAATTGATTATACAGCATCTGAACCTAGTAATGAATATTAAGCAAGAAAAACTACTTCTCGACAATGGTTTACTCTGGGAATTCTGTGAAAGTTTGTAGCATTTTCTTCGAAGGCCTTAATACTAGAATATCTCTCCATCAGGGTCCAGGACGAGACAATCAGATCTCTTTCGGTGCAACCTTAAGACTTAAAGTGATTTCCAGCGACCTTTTCCAACGATTCGGGCGACAATTTTGTATCACTATGGGTTACTTGCCACAATAATATTCTGACGGATTTCCTTCCGGAAGGACTATTAAATGGACTTCTAAACAACAATTCACGCTTGAATTTAAGTTTATCACTAACCTGTTGCTTAGGTAATGATTTTACCGGCTGCTGACAAATCTTGAAGGGAATCTTGCCAGACCCACTTCTACTAAATGGGATAGGAAGTGTACCAATCAACAACTGAAATTAGATCATAGGCATATCTCTGTCACCTTCAAATGACTGCTGTTGGGGTTGTAAATCAATTGAGGAAAGAGGGAGTAATGTCCACGTTTCTCATTGGACTTGCACTTTTCCGAGAGTTTCAAGAGAACTATTGTTACTAGACATTGGAGCGATTGTATTTCAGTTTAATTGCAAGGATGTCTTGTCAGTTAATTCTGAGCCACTATGTATGCTTAAGGGAACTTTTATTTAATAAATCTGCCATTGCCTCCTATCCTATTCCAAATCAATTATTCCCGTAATTGGAAAAGGCTTGACTAAAGAAATTGTTGCAGGAAAGGACAACAACAATAGAAAACGTATGAGAAGATGTAGCTTAACAAGTGGGCCGCCTGCCTATGGTGCAATAAAAACTAGAAAAGAAAGAAAATTTGCTTTAATTGCCTTGAACTGTAGCAAATAGGACCTCCTTTTGCCAGAGTGCACATATTGTTTCAATGCCTGCTTGGCTTCTTATTTCTAATTTTACATTTGTGGCCTATTTTTTTTTTCGAGCCATTTTTCTTGGTTAGAATTTCTTTTATGATGTGTGTGTGTGTGTGCTGTTTGTTGTACTTAAAATGCTGAATTTGCATTTTTGTTGTCCTTTAAGAGAAAAATAAGGAAAAAAAAAATTTGTTTTAGTTTTGGGGTTCTTGCCTTCTATAATATCAAACACAAGAGAGCGAGTGAGTCAAGGAGCGTGTGAGTAGATGAGGTCCTACAAAAGCAATTTGCTTGGCCATTCGATTTATTTTCTTTCTTTTTTTTTGATCATTTTTGTTTGCTTTTGAATTTGGGTCAGACAAATTGGTTGCTGGTATTTAAGTTTCTGCTGCCGGCAGTAGTAGTAGTATGTACTTGTACAACAACAGATTGTTGTGGTTGTTGTTGTTATTATTACTGTACACAAATCCCTTTACAGCAATTGAGGAAGAAGAAACTCAAAATAATCCTTTTATGTGGCTGCCTGCCTGCCTGCCTGCCTGTTTGCTTGACTGTCATGCTTTAAATTGTTTAAACACATAGGCGAACTAAACATTTTCGAATTAAAAATTTAAAATTTTTGAAACGAATCTACGTTTTCTATCTTTTAACATGCAAAGCCTTTAACAATTGCACGTTTTTTTTTTTTTTTTTGATTCAAAAGTACTGTCAACTGCGTTATCAAAAATCTGTTTGGCTGATTACCATATAAAAGCCTTTTATTTTAAGATGCCAACTCAAGTCAAGTCACTTCAAATTTTCTTTTCTTTGGCATTACAAACCCTGTAAACTTATGCTCGAAAATATGTTTAAAACAGGCTATGCTTTGTATGGCAATAGAAAAACGAGAAAATCATAGTTTTCATGCACTCCGCATGCACTCATTCATTCAGTCATTCATTTACTCCAACCATCCAACCGTCTATTGTTTTTACACAAACGAACGTAACCCAGGCAGCAGAGTAAAAGAAAGCAAAAAAAAAAGGCATCGAGAAAGTCTATCTTTTTCAGATAATCTTTTCTGCCTTTTGACTGCCTGCCTTATATTTCTCCAGGTTTTTTTTCTCTCTGGTATTTTTACTGACATCACCGAGTTCCTAAAGTTTGTTACACATAATGTGGTTACAAATAAACTTCGAGAGATGGTAGTAGGTAGTACGTTATACTCTGGTTATTCAATATTTTTTTCTTCTCTTTTTTTTACACAGTTTTTGTTCGAGTTTTTTCACTTTTTTTCTCTTTTTTTTTTGTTTTTTTTTTTGATAGCGGCCATGGAATTTTTCTCAAGTTTTCTGATGGTTTGTTGTTTTTTTTTTTGTGGAGGGGAGGGTTTGCTTTTATAAAGTGTTACTGATGCTCTTTTTTAAGGTTTAAATATGTGTACGAGGGGTATTAGTAAATCTAATTACTTTTTATTAAAACTGACTTCATTTATTTGCTTTCTGGCAACTTCCAGAAATTACTGAGTTGTTTTGTTATTGTTATTCTCTTCATGAAAACATATCTCAAATTCCACACTATGGTGAAATCCTTTGTAGTAAACTAGTAGCAATAATTGTTCAAGAAGTGACGTTGAAAGAAGGTGTATATGTATGCAGGGGATGGTTCCTATTAACACAGTATATTCCTATAGGGAAGTGGGAAGTAGCCCATACTTTACACTTTAAAAATTCGTATACAGGTAGGCGATGTGACCCTAGTCAGAAACAAATTGGTGAAATATTTAAGTGAGTGACTCGTCTAGACACTTGCTCTCTTGTTTACTGGACTCAAATCAGCGCTTTGTCCACCCCAAGCCTATAGTAGGTAAGCAAGCTGATGGTTGCGTTACTTGTTGCGTGATAGCAAAGGGTTCGTAGTCGGAAAAAATAGTGAAATATTTGGATGAGTGATCGGACTGCACAGTTGTATTAATGGACTCAATATCAGCCACCAAGTCTATAGTAGGCTAAGCAAGCTGATGGTAAATATAGGGCAGATAAATGAAGACACTTGGCTGCATTATGTTGCGTGATAGCAAGCGTGTCGTAGTCGGAAAAAAATGGTGAAAATTTGGATGAGTGACTCGACTGCACACTTGTTTAATGGACTCAAATACACGCTTTACTACGAAGCTAATTGGCAAGCTAAGGAGGCTGATGGTAAATACAGGGCAGACAATGCTGCACACTGGCTGCATTATTGTTGCGTGATAGCAAAGCGTTCGTAGTCGGAAAAAAATGGTGAAATATTTGGATGAGTGACTCGACTGCACACTTGTTTAATGGACTCAAATACAACGCTTTACTACGAAGCTAATTGGCAAGCTAAGGAAGCTGATGGTAAATACAGGGCAGACAAATGCTCACACTGGCTGCGTTGCTGCTGGGTGATAACAAAGCGTTCATAATCGGAAGAAAATGGTGAAATATTTGGATGAGTGACTCGACTGCACACTTGTTTAATGGACTCAAATACAGCGCCTTACCACCAAAGCAAATGGGTATGCTAAACAGGCTGATAGTAAATGTATAGCTGCATTATTGTTGCGTGATAGCAAAATTTAGGAAAATGGTTGTGCTAGAGACTGACTTCAAACGCAGAATATAGGAGCAGTACAGTGCACAGCAGCACTCTAGCTCAGGGAACGGTCTCTGACGCTACAGTAGCATGATTGATCACTACAAACCTTCAGTCAGGATTACAATCTAGTTTCTCACATCACTTGTGTTGTGTGTGCTAATTTTATACATGAGTGTCGGAACCTACAGTTTAAAGCCGACTTCGAATGACAGATTTTTTGAGAGAGCAATTTTTTATGGCAATTTTATTTTAATGCTCAGAGTTTTTGCCAGAAATCTGCTGAGAGGAAGTCACCGAAGAACCGTTTTGATCGAGATGTCTGAGCTGGGGTTTGAACCGTGGCTTCACGTCTAATAAGCTAGCCTACTAGACTAAGGCGACTTCGATGTAAATGGCAACCCTTTCACTAAATAAATGACACTTCAAATACAATATACGACAGTCTTGGTTAACTGCACATATTTTGTTGGCCCCATTCTGTTGCATTACAAAACAGACTCTTTTTCTAATGCTTTCAGGTGTTTAAGTGTGAGTGTTATACGGGGGGATTTCTTTTTTTTTTCTCGCAAAAACTTTTGTAAATAAAATTTTCTAGCGATTTTTCTAAAAGTTTTTTTTTATTCTCTCCTCTTCTTCTTTTTTCGTTATGTTGGTTCATACGGTTAAAAACAAATTCTTGAGTTTTTACTAGATTAACTTTGTTGTTATTGTTTGGTGTTGTTGACGTTATTATTGCAACTAACCAGACTAAATGGGGACACATTGTGGTTTTCCTTATTGCGTTAACCCACAACAATGGAACACAATATTATGGATGCACGAGTATATCTTTAGCAATGAAAGCGTGTGCTTGGATGGATGGATGGTTGAATGGATGGATTGCTCGAAAGAAAAAAAAACAAACTTAAAACTGATGGAAGAACTATGAACAGATGAAAAATGCCGAACATGAAAGAAAGGAAAGAAGAAGAAAAAAATAATTAAAGAACGACCTCTATGGATATAAAAATCTATGGATGGCTTGGAAAGATGAATGCATGGCACAGTATGTGTGGATGTTCTTTTGTTTTGTGGTTTTGAAGAAAAAAAATTTTTTTTTTTTTGATTTTTATCAACACAAGTGAGTAGACTTTAGAAAGCACGTGATTGTAAATATAAAAAAAGAAACATGACAACAACAACAACAATAGCAACAACACATTGAAAATGAAATAAAATAAATAGTGGCCTTCCATAACTGACAATCTGTCTAGTTTTTTTAAGTTTTTTTTTGTGTTCTAAGTTTACCACAACAACGTTAGATGACAATAATGATAATGACGTTGCTGTTGATAATGACGTTGCTGCTGATGATGATGATGATGAGTTTGCTATTTTACTATCTATCTGGTCCCCTTTTTAGTTTTGCCCTTCTCTTTACCCTTTTTATAGTTTTGTTTTATCTTCATTTCTTTTTTTTTTTTTTAAGAACAAGGTTGATATCATGTTGCTGTTGTGGCTGTAAGCCATAATCATCATCTATTCTCTACTGCTTGGTCTGTTTTTCTTTTTTTTTTTTTTTTTTTTTTTTTTGATAACACAATGCCCACTTCCTTCTACTCACTCTGTGTGTGTGTGTATGCCCTTAACCGTGTTTCCATTCTTTAGTTGCACTCTGGCAACAATAGTGACGACTATAATGATGATTCTAAAGCTGCTGCTGCTGCTCCTGCTGCTGCTACTGCTTCTAACAATGTTGATGTCAATGTATCCTCCATTAGGAAAATATTAAAGGAAAGCCAAAAATCTAACACACAAATACCGAAAAGAAAGACAGAGAGAGAGAGAGCGAGAGAGTGAAAAACACAAATATTTTATCATGATACCGCCACCACCACTATTACAGCAACTGGCTCAGAGAGACAGAATGTCACAGCAAAAGCCATTACATTGACACAAAGAAAGCTTCCCAAGATGCATAATTGATCGTGTGTTAATTATGGGCATACTAATCCACAGAATTTTAATTTTATTTCCTCCTTTCAAAATGCCATAGCAGCTGTTCGGTCAGAAGCTTTTAAGAAGACTGTTTTTCATAACCACTAAAGTGTTTTAAAAAGACTAGAAAGTGCCCAGAAAACTCTTTGTGGTAAAAGAGAAATTTTATAAAAATGTTTACTGTCAGTCACATTAGGCAAATATGTGATGAATAATTTAAACGCTATTGTTTTATGCAAATTAATTTGATTTGTTATAATATTTTCAATGGAAAAATAATTAAAAATCTGACAAGTTTTTCTAATATCATATACACTCTGTTGTATTAAATATTTGATTAATAGGACCGAATGCTTAGGGAATGCTGGCAGGGTTTTCAGCTGTTAGTAGTGAAAAATTTATCGTTTTTAAATAAAAAGTGCCCACCTTTTAAGCATTACTGGATTATTACGGTGGTAATAGTTCACCAATTGTACAAGGAATCGCCATAATTATACCAAATGCGCCCTCAATATCAAGTAAAGCGAGGCTAGCCACTCCTAAGATTAGCCTCACAAAATCTGACCGCCCAATATGCATGGGACAATCTACATCTTATGTAGTGACGAGTTTTTAATACGAATAATGTGAGGCTAATTGATCTCATTTTGCCCTTCGCAAGGCTGTTAAGCTAGGCTACTACAGCATTACAGCGTTATCCTATGCATCTTAATACCAAACGCAGATGTTGTGGTTTAAAGGCAATTTCTTATTGGTTAGCCTTATAGAAGACAAACTGCTAGTGTCGACTTGCTTTTCGAAAGCTTCTTTCAGGGTTTGAAATAATGTGTGGACTTACAAAGTCTGAAAAAAAGGATGAAAATAAGGAAAACGAATCACCAAAAAATATATTTTGAACTTATACAGCGTGCTTCTCAGTAGCACCCAAATGGGTGCTTGTCAAGCACTAGGCTTGATCGAAAAACATGTTAAAGTTTATTTGAGCTACTGGATCGGAGGAGACATATTAGAGGTACACTATACAGGTCGATGGCAGTACAATGTAAACCGTATAGTTGTAGTACTCTACAATCTATATATTACAACAATGTAGTATCAGATCTGAAGCAGCACAGATAAGGTGCAATCAATACAATGGCTAGTGATTTCTGATCCATATGTTATGGGATGAATGCTTATAGCCCTTTATGTGTTGCACATCATGGATTCTCCTTTTTTCAGAATAGAAAAAAGCACATTGGCCTACATTCTGTCACAGTTATTTACTACAATTAAGCTGAAGCATGCAGTTTACTACCTCATTAAAATTCTCTTCCTTTGCCTCTTGGCTATACTTCCCAAATGACGGATGATAGTTGTAGTTCTAAATGTTTTGTTTTAACTTGACAAAAAGCCATCGTTTTTTTTCTTCTTCTTCTTGATGCGATGAAAAACAAAACTAAAACTGAACTACGCTTAAAACAATGCATCTTTATCATCAAGCATCACGGCTTTGTTTTTTTTTTCAAAAAAGCAAATCTCTAGAAAGAGGTTAAGATTACACGAAAACGAAACCACAACTCAACTAATGCCAGCCGGGGAGTTTTTACTAGTTTTTTTATAAAACAAAAACGCAGAAAAAAAAAATAGGGAAAGGAAAAAGTCATGCGATGATATAATTAGAACGCAGTGATAGTCACCATTAGCTATTGTTTAAACGGCATAACCTCAACCTCAAAAAAAAAAAAAAAAAAAAAAATTAAAAAATAAAAGAAAGAAAGAAAAAAAGAAAAAACAGAAAGAAAGAAGCAAAAAAAAATGAAGATTTTTAACAAAAACAATAACAAACAACAAAAGCTCATTGTCTCATTGTCTTAATGTTCTGATGGCGAGGACGATGATGATGATGATGCTGATGATTGTTGTGTTGACAACACAGGGCATTGGGCAAGTCTTGGCATTACTTGATACCCGAATTTATTTGATGGCTGTTGACTCTCTAATTAAGATCTCTTTAATGAAAACCATTCATTTAGTCATTCTCTCATTCATTTCGTCATTCATTTCATCACACACGTACCGTACGTATGTATGTGTAGGCATACATGCTCTCACCACAATCTTTATTTGAAATACTTTTGAAACGAGCATCAATCCGTCCTTCTAACCGTACATTTATCCATCTATCCAGCCATACCGCCAACCATCATCATCATCATCATCATCTATTAGTTGTTGTGTGGCAGTGGCAGTGGCATTAACAGTGCTAGTGCTAGTGCCAGTGCTACTGCTAGTGGCAGTAGCAGTGGTCTTAGTGGTGTTGTTGTATTTGATTTCGATTTGGTTTGGTCTGGTTTTAACGCGGTGGTTTATTTTCGGTTTCGTATGGGTTTTATTATACGTTTTCGGTTTCGATTTAATTTCCATTTGCTTTTCTCTTTCTTTCATTTCATCGGATTTGTTAGGTTGCTGCTGTTCAAACTACACAGTATAATGTTGCTGTTGCTATTGCTGCTGCTGTTGCTGATGATGATGGTCGGTCGTTCTGTTTAGTTGGTTGGTTGAGCTTTCTTTTTTTCTTTTCTTTTCTCATTTCGACTTTTCGATTGTTTCGTTATTAAGTTCATATTCTTTTGCTGCTTCTTCGTCCTCTTCCTCTTCTTCCTTCTCTTCATTTTCCTTCGTTTCATTTCTTGTTTATTTAGTAACAAAATACGGGTGTTTATTGTTATTATTGCCTGTTATTGTTATTGCATTTGGTGTTAATGTTCTGTTGTCGACTCTATTAATATATTTATTTTTATAAAGGGTTCTACAATAAGGGCAGTTATTTTTAGAGGGTCTTGTTGATTTACACCCAGCTGCAGCTTAGAAGGTGATCTCATTTGTACGATTTATGACAGCAGGATTAAGGTTCCCAAAATATGCTTCGAATCACTTATTAGGAACCTAGCTCTTCAGCCCATGAAACTTAACCCCAATGCAAGGCTGTTTTACTCTATTTTCCAGATCCATATAGGCCCTAAGTTTTGGTTTTTGTAAAGGAGATGGAAACCTTTAATAAGTGCCAGATTTTTATCGGCCAACTGCATGATTAACCCCTGAGGGTCAATTGCTATTCTGATCAGCATTTATTTCGCCAGGATTACAGCCTAGCAACACATGTTGTGTGATATAAGTTTATCCACAACTGGCGGTACCTGTATTGTATAGTCAACTCCGAACGACAGATTTTTGAGAGAAGCTTTTCATGGCAATTTCATATACTTTGAGAGTTTTTGCCAGAAGACACCTCTAAGCAGCCGCCAAAAGAAATATTGTGTACATATTTCGTTTTTGTTCGACATATCTAAGCCAGGGGTTGAAGCAGTTGAATCAGGGGTCGCATAGTATTTTCCAGAACCGCCTTAGAGTCTACTGGTTTTATGTAGATGGTATATAAGGAGAGAGCTATCAGGAACTCTGATCATAATGTCCTCAGATATGTCTGGTATTCGAACTGTCTTCATGACATTGGTCTTTATTCCAGACACAATGGATTTAAATCCAAAAACGCCTCCAGTGCCCCCGTAGCACAGATTCTTCTTCCTCTTGTTATACCAACGCCTGCCAATTTCTGTATCTTATTCAACACCATCAAAGTTGCTTTCAAATTTGTCGTATCTAGCCATACAATGGCCATAAAAAGCGGTCTTCTGACCATTATGGCATACATCAAATGCTGCGTTTTTGGGTTACATTCTCGTAAGTCTGTAGGCCAGGGCCTATAACAACCAGATAACAATGATTGCTGGATACTGTCCTCTGAATATACAGGTTCGAAGTCTAAGAAAACTGCCCAACAACTGCTGCAGAAGTTGTTATAACAAGGAAGAAAAGGAGGTTATACGACGTATTCTCTGTTATCGTCAGACTTTTGGGGTTCTGAGCCGTAAAATTCTTAGACAACCAGAGCGGTTTGGGAAGTGTTTACGTCTTCATGAAGCCATTGGCATGATGGGAGATGCCAGTCAGGTGTAATGATTGTATGATGCTAAAGGTATTAACGGTATTAGAAAGGGATCTTATAGGAGCCAAGTAAGCTATGCAATAACCTAACCTATAAAAATAAAGCCTTTTAATAACAATATTTCATCATGAAAGAGTTTGTCAAAAATCAGTTTGTTTAGGAATCCTTATGGATAAAATTAGAACAGCAACATAAATGGTGTGAGAAGCTAAGTCGTAATCCTGACTGCAGAGTTGTAATGATCAATTATGTATGCATGTGACAATATTTTATTGCTACTTTTGTAACACCCTGTATAAAGTCAGTGCCTGTATGAACAATAAATAATTGTTTGTCTATCAGACTCCATTGGCCTTCATCTGTAGGTTCAATTTACGTTTGGTTTTTCACTGTCTGTGTGTCTGTCTGTCTCTCCATTTGTACGTTTGTCTTTGTGGCTATTAACGTTATTGTTTCTTCGCTGGTTTTTTTTTCTTTCTGCAACGCTATTGTTGTTTGCCTTAATGTTGCGGTCAAAGGTCATTTATTGGCCATTGGCTACGTTTAGATACGTTTGCTTATGCTTATGCTTGCGTATACACTAGCCGGTGCCCTGGCTATTGTAATATAATGCGGCACGTGCTTTTGTTTGTTTAAATTCTTATTATTTTTTATTTTTTATTTTTTTTTTAAATCAAGTTTTTATGGGGAATTGTTGTTGTTTTTATTTGTTTATTTATACGCTTTTTATTATTTATTTAGTACTCGTTTATATTTTTGGGGAGAAAGTACTTTTTTTTTCGGCGTACTTTTTTTTTTTAAAGGAATTTCAATTTTTATTTGGAAATTTATTGTGCTTGGTTGGGAGGAAGGAAAACAGAAAGGAGAATCTCTTGCTTGAAAATGTATTTTTTATTCAATTGGTATCCTGGTTGCATAATTTATTAAGAAACCTTTAGGTTTTGGTATCCCTTTACTACTACACCCCCAAAAGAAACCAATTTTGTTTAGACATAGCTGGGGTTGGGGTTTACTAAGCATTTCTTTTAAGAAGTGGGGGGGTGGGGGGTGGTTTGGTGGTTAATCAATGGTTTTATTGACTTGCTGTATTTAATGTTTAGAATGAGTTGCGTGATATGATACGTTTAAGAAAAGGAGTTGCTTGGTTTAAGGCAACCAACCATTCCTGTACCTTATTTCGTATGTCTGTCACAAGTTTTTTAATTCCCAAAGTGCTTTTGTTAATGCTTATCATGTAAATGATAAAGATTTCTTGAAAAAAATCTGATTTTATTAGGGTCATTCCACAGGCAGAAGCAAAAAGAAAAAAAAAAAGGAAAACAAAAGAATCTTTAAATGCAAATCAGGCTTAGCTACCCAGAAGGTATAGGATTCACCTCAGCATTAAGATTTTTCGAATTTATTTTCGTCCTTGTTATGCTGGTCATTTCGTCTATCCTTAAATCTGTTTGTTTATAATTTAATTTCATTTAAAAATTTTCTTTTTGGTCTGCAACAATTTAATTCACAAACCATTTTAACCGTTGCCCACAATTTCATTTGGCAGTGACATTAAGAATAATGATGTTGCCTGGATGGCTATAATGATTCTCTGCGCATTTTTTTTTTCTTTTTCTTTCCTTCCTTTTTTTACCTCATGATGAGAATCCTTTTTTTTTTTTTGTTTTTTTTTTCTTCTGCTGTGTGCTGCAATTTCTTGACATTTTCCATAAGAAAATATGTTGCTGCTGCCATGGTTGCTGTTGCAACTGATTCATGAAATTTTTACACGCGAAAAAACATGGCGAAAACAAAAACATGGTGCAACAGAAAACGTCAGAACGTAACAGAAAATAAGATTTTTCAGCTATCCAACTGTTTTAAAAAAGGGGAAACAATTTAATAAGATTTTAAGTAAAAAGAGCAACTGTTTAAGGAAATTTTTAAATAGAAATTCACAGCACAACTACAACGTAAAACATTAAACCGACATCTCATGGTGATTACAAGAGACAGTGAAACTCTAGCACAAGTTAGTGGAACTGATTCTATTGTCTGAAGTGAGTTGCAGTTGAGAAGTTTTGCAAAAATCTATCTTTCAGATTCGAAATTGAACTGCAGGTTCCGCCACTCTTGGTTAAAATTAACAAACACAACACAAGTGGTTTGAGAAGCCAGGTTGTAGTCCTAACTAAATGGTTGTAATCACCATTCAAGTAAGTTAAGTAAGTAAAGGTCAAGTGATGAGTTGAAACTATGTTAAGGAAATGTGATCTAGAAGTCAAAAAGAGAGAGAAATGCACGGAAAAGAGAAAGAGAGAGAGATAGTGAGAGAGAGAAAAACGAATATTTCACAAGCAGAGACAATACTTAGAGGCTTACTCTCCAAAGCGATTGAACACTTCCAGGCTGAACATTTCATGTCCTCGCCTCTGCACTCCAGGGCAGAATATCCTCAACAGGGTATGATACCCCACGTCTCCGTAAATTCTGCAGAAAGACAGGATGTCCTGGCTGGTTTTTGTCTAAAGACTACTGAGAGAAGGTCTGCTGAAAAGTAGAAAACTGTTATCTCTCACGAGGCGCGGATGTAGATTATTTGGCTCTTCATTCCAAAGCCAGCTTAACGGACTTATCATCATCATTGATATCAAGGATGTAGCTTCGTAAATAAAATTTTCAGTTTGGTTTCCAGCTTAGAGGAGTTGTGCTATTAGGCAGCAGCCCCTGCGCTGACCAGTTTCTTCTAAGAGTTTGGAGGAATTTGGTTAGCACGGACCCTGTGTTTAACCGTGGCGTCACAACGGGCCGATATGCATGCTCAAGTGAGCTACTGAAAAAAGTTCCTTTTGTTCGAGGTATTTAAGCTGGGCTTTTAAGCCATGGACTCGCATCTAATAAGGCGACACACTACCTTCTAGTTGCATACAACTTATAAGTTGAAAATAGCTGACTTTGATAGATTTTGTCAATTAAGACTCACGTCATGAATAGTTTCCTTAGATCCATCTTGGGTTCCGACATCTATTGGCTTAAGTGGCAAGCTTGTTAAACCCAAATGCAGAAGTAAAAAAAATAAATTTAAAGTCAATAAACTTTTGCGGATTTTATGCCACAACAACGAGGAACATCACAATCACTATCATTACCTCGAATGCCAATTCTGTGGCAACATCGACAACAACAACTTCAATAAAATCGCAATAAAAAATGAAGTTGTTGAAAAACTTTTGTTGCATGCCACATTTTTCAAATACTCCTCCTCCTCCTCCTTCTCCTCCACACAGCATAGAAACTTTAATAAACAGCTGATGCTCTTACACTCCTTCTCCTCCTTCCCATCATTCCTTGTTGGAGTTTGTTTCTAATCTCATAATATTGTGTGCTGGAAAAGTGTATCCATTTAAGGGTGCCAGGAGGGAGGGGGTGGGGGTAGTTCTAAAGTATATGCAGATGCTTTTTTGTTTTTTGGTTGCGAGGACAGATAAAAATGAATGAGTGACTGAGTGAGTGAATAAATGGATTGCCAAATGGATGGATGGATGGATGACTGCCCGGCTTGGTTAGTTTCCTCTGTTGTTGCAGGAGACAAACTGGTAACCAAAATAAATTTAACAATTGTGGTACATTTTAAATGATTATAATTGTCTCTCTCTCTCTATCTCTACATGTCTGTGTGTAGCCAGTTGGGTTTTTATGCCATTGTGACCATTGTTTTTGATCCTATTTTTTTTATATGTTTGAGGGTTCTATTGGATTGTGTTACATGACCTCATTCTGTCTACAAAAATTAAATTTTTGCTTCTTCAGCGTTTTACAAATGCCATTGCACTCGTTTAACAAAACAAAGCCATTCTAATTTTAAAGGGCGTTGCAAAAATATGCTCATGAGTAAAATAGTAAATACTTTACATTGCCTTTTGTTGGGCCACCCTGTAAAGCAGATTGTGAAAAATGACTGAGAATTTCAATGGCCACTTGAATGTTATGCACAGTATATTTGCATTTCAACAAAGCACCGGCTACAGATTTGTTTCTGGTATTGCAAAGGGTTATCCTATTATCGGTTTCAAAAGTAAATAAGACATTGATTTCCTTTATTATAATACTTAGGGGAGTTGATCAAACTTGTCCAACAAATGATCGAAATACTTTACATGATTGATTGTAACAGTCGACCTTTATTTCAGAAATTTTTTATTCAACACACGATAGCAGGTGGTCTAAGACGATGATAAACGTAAAGCCTATGACTAAAACTACATGAGATTTTATTGTGCTGTTTGCAGAAAAATTAACCAAATTAACCATTCAAACTGGTCATCAATCATTAATGCTTGATGGTTCTCCTGAGTGCTCTTTTAAGGGGTTTATATAGACTAATGCTTCTTGCACTTCGAGCTGAATGTCGACAATAATTTTCTCTTACAAATATTACTCCACAAATGCTTCAATGTTCGGAAATTATCTGCCTAAGAGCTTGACAGATACATATATTATCAATCATCAATGAGTGACGTTATACTGTGCACTTATGGGGAGCATATCGACTATTTTTTTTAATATTTCATGCGGTTTGCGGATGATAACTTGACAAATGTTATCTTACAAATGCTTTAACACTAGGGGTCTATCCGTAATGACAGAATATTGGACGTAAAAAGGTCTACCGGCTTCAAATCGCATGAATTTTGTGGGCAATTGACGTTGCCTAAACGTGTAATAAATTTTTCTAGAAAATCGGACATAATCAGATGCTTTTGTGGGCAATTGATGTCGCCTGATCGTTTAATAACTTTTTCTAGAAAATCGGACGTAATCTGAAGTTCGAAACATCAACTTCTTGAAACCACATACTGTCCACCTTATAATCTTCATTAGCAGAACAAAAAAAGTAGGCAGTCTGATCATGACCCAGACCTCTTCTGAATGTAGTCTCCCAACAAAAGTGTCGATTGCTTTATATCCAACTGCTTTGGATAACGTCTTTGCCTATCTTTATCCCTCATTTCATTGAGCATTGTTTTCCAACCGCGCCCATTCCATAGAAGGATTCTGGCTTTAGTTCTTCACTGTTAAACGCTCTACATGAGTAAATACCTTATAGACTGCCTTAACAAACTGTTTGTTTTGAAACCCTTAAATGGCAAACCCGTTATATTAAATTGAAATACTTTATTTCATTATACAGCTGATGTCGTTGTCCTAAATTCAGTTGCATGTTGTTACTGTTACTGTGGCTGTTTCTGTTGCTGTTGCTGTTGCTAATGATGACGATTCGTTAGTCTTTTATACGAATCAAAACCAAAAATAAATTGTCCACACAATAATAATCAAAAAAAAAGAAAGTAGAAGTAGAAGAAGAAGCACAAGATATTTTAACTTAGATTAACAGCTTATAATCATATCTATTACAGAACACCCTTCTCCCCATACCTAGATTTTCCTATTCTCCTTTTAAACATATAAAGCCACTTAAAAATGGCAACAAGGAAAGGAACAGGATATGAACAATATGAACAGCCAACCCCTAAAAGTTTGTCAACGTTGTCGCTTATTTTTCATTGTTTTTTATGCTCCTGCTGTTCAATGGCATTCAGTTTTTTTCTTTTGTAATAAAAAAAAAAAAAAACAAAACAGAATAATAAAGGAATAGAATAGAGTAGAGTGTAGGGTAGAGTAGAGTAGAGTACGGTGGTGTAGTAAAAGGAATTAGAAAACCATCATGCATAAAAAGTTTTATAATGTATTTCTCTTATTCTTCTTCTTTTTACTTTTATTTTTATTTTACAACTTCCTTCCTATCAATTACAGGATTTTTTTCCCCATTTTTTTTTCTATGTTAAGCCATCTCAATTCTCAATCAATTGCACAGTGGTTTAAACCCCCATTAAACCAAAAAAAAAAAAAAAAAAAAAAATTTTTTTCTTTTAAGTCTGGTAGTAGTTTGTTGGTGTATTAAACAAGAGTTTGTGGTTCAAATTCCAGCTTAGACAAAACAAAATATGAAAAAATGTTTCTTTGGAGACTTCCCTTCAGCAGTCTTGTGGAAAAAAAATTCTGAGATTAAATAGAATTGCCATGAAAAGTTCACAACACAATATGGCTGGTGTGAGAAGCTAGGTTGTAATTGTGACTTAGAGTTTGTTATGACTTATTATGTAAGTAAAGCTTCACTCTTCTTTGAAAATTGCAAGCAAACAAATTGAGAAAGAGCGCAATTTCGCCACTTAAGACTATTAAAGGCCACAGCGTGGGTGGTGTGAGAAGCTAGATTGTAATCCTGACTTAAAGTTTGTTATGTTGACACAATCGTAAAGAGCCGAATTGAGTAGGAATATGTTCCACAATACGAAATATTGTTAGCCGCTTTAGAGTATTTAAGGCCATTAACAATACACATAATACGGGTGTTGTAAGAAACTAGATTGTAATCCTAGCTTAAGAGTTGTAATGGCCAACATATGTACAGCAAATCGATATTGTTGTATGGAACATAGACTTTGTGTTGTAACTAATGTCTTAAGATTTTTGTTCACTTCACACCACTGTGCCAAAGTACTATGTTGACCGCTATTGCCGCTATTTGAAGTTGGTTGGTTGGTTGTTGTTGTTGTTGTTTAATTTGGTGGGATTTTTAGCCGCTCATTTTTTGTGTGTGTTTTTTTTTTACATTCTGGTTAGACAGTCATTTATTTCATGTGTTTTTTTTTTTTGACATGCTCTTCGTCCTTTTTAAAGGATGAACGACAGTCAATTGTTGGCTGTTAATTTGTAATGTCATTCCTTATGTCCGACGTGTGTGTAAGTTTGTTTGCTGTTTAGCTGGCTGCTTGGTTTTAAGGGTAACAAGAAAAAAAAAAAAGAAAGAATAGAGAATAGCTGGCTTGTATCACATGTTAAGATCTTGTTAAAAAAAAAAGTTTTCCTTCGATAATGCTTTTTATTATCACATGTAATCCAAGTGGTGACGACTATTTGTTACATTTTGTTGATTCACTTCAATTTCTTGTTTTCGTATAAGCGATAAGAATTTTTGCTGCAGCAGCAAAATAAAGTAAAGTAAAGTAAAGGGAAGAGAAGAGAAGAAGAGGGGAAATTTAAATTGTCGTTAATTTTTATTTGATTTTTTTTTTTTTTTGAAAAACTAAAATCCTTAATAACATAGCCTTCCCAGCTGCCCTAGAATAAAATGTAACAGTAACCCTGTGGCAATCAAAATATTTTGTCATGCCGTAAACAGCAGCAGAAATTGTTGGGTTGGCTGGCTGGCATAAAGGCCTCATATTTTTATTTTTTTTTTCTTTTTTTCTGTAAATTAATTGGATTTAAATTTTAATCCCTCATTTTCAATTAAAGTTTCTGTTTCTGTTAATGTTGAGCTTCTTTTCAGTTTTATCAGATGCTTCTTATGCAAGTGATTCTTTTTTTTTTTTTATTAAATTTTTTGCTTCTCCTTTGCTTCTCTGCTTTTATTATGATTTTCACACAAAGATTTCTTCTTTCTTATTGTTGTTTGGTATTCCAAACCAAAGCTGTATATGAATCTGTATCTTCTTTAGTTTTATTCCATCATCATCATCATCATCATCATCATCATCATCGTCATCATCTGTTTGTATATTTGTATCTTTATGTTGTTTTGTTGTTTCCTTGTTTCCTTGTTTCCATTTTGTGTAGATTTTTTTTCTTCTCTTCTGTTCTGTTGTGTTGTTTTTTTTCGTAACACAAATGGACTCTTAAATACATTTGGCACATGATTATCTTTCGTTTTTTTTCAGTTTTTTTTTAGAAGAACAAGAAGCAACAACACCAACAATAACACCAACAACAACAACAATAACAACTTGAAAACAATTATGCAAAAATCTTTATGTTTATCATTGTTTTATATGGGAGTTGCATCTTTTGCTAACAAGCTACTGATGCTGCATCTGTTTTGAAGTTTTTTTTTTTATTTGCTTTTGTTTTATAAAACCGTTAAACATACGTTTTATGTTCAAGGCATAGGTTGTGTTAAAAGTTTCTGGCAATATCAACAGCACTGACATCGTAATTGTAGAAAATTTTTGCTACCTAAGCAGCATACGGAGGCTCTGTAGCACATGTGAAAAGTCTAGAACCACCTTCCACTGGCTGTACAATGTTTAGAGTTCGAACAAACTCTCTGCAAAGCTCAAATAAACACACAATATTATGCATGTCCTACAAGTGTTTTGCTGTATGATTCGGAGACATGACTTTTCTCTGCGTAAATTAGTCAACGCGCCTTCTACAGACCTTTTTCCAACAGCTGCTTGCGAAATATTTTGAGGATTTGAGGTGACCGTGAACATCCATCCCACTATTGCATCAGCTTGACATACATTCTTAAACACAACGCCGAAAGCGGACATGTTTGGGTAATACGTTGAGGTTTGCCATGCCACTCGTCAGGGTAATCCATAATACGTTCGCTGTTGAGAGACCTAAAACTACATGAGTTTTTGAGAGCACGTTCACAGCCAGTTGTATGTATGGATCTCTAGTGGAGTTTGTTCGACTCTAGTTAAGGCTTTTATTTGCAGTACTCAGTTGGCTATCCTCTGATGATCTGCTTCAGGAAAACCTTTGCCAGTGAAACCTTGTCTTTCCTCTGATCTTCTACTGAAGCAGAGTGCAAAGCTTTTAGTAGCAAAATCCTAGACCAACTGCGTTTAAAAACATCCTGCAAATCTGGGTAGCTATTAAAATATTCTTTAGTCAGGATTGCAACATAGTTTTTCACACCATACATGTTGTGTGTGTTAATTTTATGTAAGAGTGATGGGAAACGAGGATTAAAGATGGCTCAGAACGACAGATCTTTATGAAACTTTTCAGGAACTTTAAAGGCAACCTTCGAATCTCCTTACTTGAAATCGTAGTATATGGCAGTAGTTTAGTAGTTCAATGGCACGAACTCGTAGTTCAAACTCTTGAATCAAATCCAACTACGATAAACAGTATTCTGGCAATGAAATATGCAAAACAACAGTCTTCTGAGAGTGAAATAAAAATTGTCATGAAAAGTTTCTTAAAAATCTGGCGCTCGGGATCGATTGTAGGTTGCGTCATTCATGGATAACATAACATAACATAACATAACATAACCTGGATGATGTGATAAACTGGATTGTAATCCGGACTAAAGGTTCGTAATAACCAACTAAGTCTGTAGGTGGATTGCTAAGAATGTTGGTGATATTGCCTAGAGGGAATTTAAAAGGTTCTACAGGATCCTTCATTTAAAAAGAAAAAAACTGAAGGAAAATTAAAGTGATGGTTTAAGACAAATTCTCTTTTAGGCTCTTTTACTACCACCCTCGTATAATATTCCTAAATTGTCTACTACTTTACTCTTTAACAAGTTATTTATTTTTTTGGCATCCATTTGTATGTGGCAACAGTTAAATAAGATTTTTAAAATTATTTTTTTTAACAATTAATTTAAGAAAATTTATTTTAATGTGGGCTTTGATAACAAAACAAAGGCACACACGAAAAAAGCCTTTGGAATACACATATTAAATTTTGATATTAAATTTGATACCTTTTTTCCCCGAATGTTTTTAATTTTGTTATGAAACATGGTACATGGCTAAAGGCTGACAGCGGTAGTATGATACCGCATGCTGTAGCATGCCTACATGGAAGGAAAGAAAGAGATTTTTAAGCAACAGCAGCATTTGTGGGTTGATAACACTTTTATCTGCCTATAATTGGCTTACATAGTAAAAGTTTTACACTCCAACAGATCAGCTACAGCATCAAGTAGGGCTTAACCAATGTCGGGGGATAAACGTTTCATTGAAAACATTACCTTATGTTTAGTTTTGAAACAGAAACCAAGTTAGGTGATCTAAATCAGGAATTATTTAATCATTTCGCAACGGATCGCTGTACCACAGTTTATAACTTCTCACGTGGACGCGACTGATCACACATCGTGCCAGATCGCTGTACCACAGTTTACAACTTTACACGATGACGCGACTGACCACACATCGTAGGCGTTCGCGAAAACGCAAGTGAATAAATAAATCACTGCCATGTGTATGTGGAATCAGCATTTATGGGCCTATATGTACAGCCGAATTTACACAATGTCAGCCGCAGCGATGCATCAAGTGATTACCGTATATACATAGTAGCATCCATTGCGAAAGGCTGGAAAAGTTAGTCTTACGATCAATGCTAGTATCAGATAAGTATCGCTGCGAATTAAATCTGGCGGTAATAAGACCAAATCTATTAATGGCCAGATCATGGCAACCATTGCGCACGGAGGAGAGAGGCAACCATAAAAAAGCAAGGCACCGAAATGTCAAACGAATTATAATCAAAAATTTTATTTCCTGCTACCTTTTCTATAAGCCAAGTAGTTGGCTTTTAATTCGTTTAAAGCCTTATTTGTATGGCATATCGACCATTTAAATAAATGAAGTTCTGCCGCATGAACAAAGCATTGTGAAACACTGAACATTGTGTACACAGAACAGAAGAGATTTTCGGTTTTACGGGCAACGTATTCATGTACTCGCATGTACAATAGAACACAATGCAAGCGATTCTGTTGTGATGATGCTGCTGTTTTTGTTCATTATTTGCCAAAAGGACTCGAAATGTGTGTTAATAATACGATAGAATGTGGAATACAATTACCATACTACAAAAAACCGAAACAGATAGCAAGTGAAAGAGAAACAGAGAGACAGAGAGAGAGAGAGAGAGAGAGAGAGAGAGAGAGAGAAAATAAAGAAATCCATGGTTTTTGTTAAAAGTGATCTTTAATAATGCTTTTGTTTTTTTGCTTCTATCCTTGCATTTCATTTAATTCGACATTAAGATTAAAAAGATAAAAAAAAAACAAAAACATTTATTTTTTTGCACTTCTCTCCTTTATTCGTGTATACATTTTCATTATTGTATTGAATTTTAAATCATAACGAACGAACAATTAAATGCGAATGTAAAGCAGAAAAGAAAAACTACCACACACCATATAACATCGTTTGGGTAATTGCAGAGATAAAATCAAAACAGTTTTTAAACAAAGAAACACAATAAAAGTATTAACGCGAGTGGACAGACTCAATTTAATTCACATTGTTATACACTAGATGGCGTAAAAGATAATAACATCACGTGAATATATTACACAGAGGCTGTTGTAGTCAAGAAAACGACATGCTGCTGTAGTACTTGTAGAAACAAAACAGTTTCTGAACACTTCAGAAGTCGTTATAGTCTAGTGGATAGTGTGTTGGCTTATTAGATGAGAGCCCATGGTTCATACCCCAGCTTAGGCATCTCAAATAAAACGAAATATTAAAAAAATAATTTTATGGACGACCCTCCCTCAGCAGACTTTTGGCAAAAATTCTGAAAGTCAAATAAAATTGTCATGAAAAGCTTTTGAAGTCTGTAATTCCGAATTGTAGCCGAAAACTGTAGATCCTGGCACTAAAGTTAACACCTACAACATAGGTGGTGTGAGAAGCTAGCTTGTAATAATGAATTTAGTATGTAACTCTAGGGGAGTAATGCTTGAACTGCAATAACCTGATGATGATAGTTTAAACAATGTGCTCAAGTGAGCTTTGATCGCGCATAAGGTATCTTACGATCAGACGTTCTTCCCTCAAATTTTATAGGGCATGCTTATGATATCTCCTCATAGCCTATTGCCCTGAAAAATCTCTGGATGTTACGCGGTATAAACAGTAGCAATTCCCTGTCCAGCAGCTGGTATTTACTTAGAGAGGTCCTTTCATTAATGCCTTACAGGTTCCAATAATGTGTTCCCGTACATTATTTTGATCGTTACAGAATCTACATAGTGGAATCGAGATTATCCCCATTTTATATTCTGAATGTCCTGATTCGATACTGTTAGGTCAAAAGACCGGTTCTCTACCTCTAATTGCTTCTGGATAGTCTGCTGTATGACTCAGATCTTCTCTTTTAATGTAATTTCTCAATAAAAGTTTTATTTGCCTCCAAGCTCCGTTTAGTTTGAGAAGACTCTTTGCCTCTCTTTATCTTTCCGTCAACACTCCCCTGAAAGGATCTGGTCCCATAGCCTCCTTACAAAGCGCGTCTGTTTGTTCATTTCTGAGAATTCCCTTAAGAACTGGTATCCTACAAACCTTTATTTTCCTCCAATTACCTTGTCTGCCTGTTTCCGTACAACGTTGCTATTGGAAAATCATATTCCAACTGGTAAACGTATTTTATTATTTTATGACTGCCAATAAATATTAATTTTTACTTCATAACTTACTAACTAGACGTAATTATGATTGTTGCTGCTACCGGAATACCTCCCATTATGTTCTTGTGACACTGTACGTCACTCATCACAGTACTTGAATGAACGACAAAACAAAGCGTTTAACCCTTTTCGAAATATAAATTAACTTTGACGAGAGTTTAATCAGGGAAAAGAAAAAGGTTTCTGTTTTCTAGCGATTTTATCTTTTTGCTCTTGAACAATTTCAAGTGGCTTAACCTCTTCCTACCGTTTGTTGTTCAAACACAACTTTAATATGCCGCCACTGTCACTATCACTGGCATTGCCACCGCCAACGTTGTGCAGCAACAACAACAACAATATTAATTTTTATGAAATTAGTATGCTAAACACTATAATTCTTCAAGAATATGTTTTTCATTTACGTTTTCATTTCATTATGAAGACTTTTTTTTTTGCCTCCTTCTGCTTTGTCTCGTTTGCCAGTTTTATTGAAGAACTGTCAACACAAACCAATTACAAGAACTTCCTCTTGTTACTGTTATTATTATTGTTGTTGTTGTTTTTGTTTTTGTTTTTGTTTTTAAATACACAACTGCCCCTCATCATTGGCCGCCATCATAATCATTATCATCATCAGCGTGTTGGAGTACCGGCTTGTCATCATAGCGCACATCACATCTCATTCGTACATCATCATCATCCATACCGTCATCATATTCCATGTTCACATTTTGTTCATTTCATTTCAGTTTGTTGTTGTTGTTGCCTTTTAATGAAATACTTGTTCATTTCTTATCATCATAACTCTATCTTGCACATTTATTCCGGGGTCCACAAAAACATCTGGTGGTGCGCAAAAACAAAAGAGGGGAAATTTATGAAAAAAAAAAATGAAAAGAAAAAAGAGAAAAACACGAAGCGACAAAATTAAAAGTGAACAGCGGCCATAAAAATGCCATATGCCCGCCAACACCAAAGCCATCAGCGTTATTGACATAACGATGAAGGAACAGTGGAGCCAAAGACAGTAAGAGAATAAGAAAAGTACGTTTTTATCTCAGACTTTAAAACGCTTGAAAGGATTCTGGACCCTGCAATGTGCCACACACCTTGTCTAAGTGTGTCAATAACCTCCGGTTTGAAAGTGATTTCTAACTATTCGCCTATCATGCTCTTGCTTAGGCTATCGGCTCACATTATTAACTCCTCTGGCCTACTGTATCTTATGATGGACAACAGTTTTTATGTTTAAATGGCCATAACAGGCAAATATGCCTGTGAAATATTTTTAGCCTTTTTTCCCTTTGCTTTCTTCCTTCTTTCATTATTTCCTCTTTAAAATCGTTTTTGTTTATTTGTTGGATTTATTGATGTTGTTGTTGGGCTCATTTAAAAATTTAATTTGATTTCTTACACTGATAAACTCTTTCACACAGCCTTCGCCTAACGCCTACTTAACTTGCTGGATATACATTCGCTTCATACTTATTTAGGGTTTCAAGTGAATATATGTGAGCGGGTAAATATGTATGTGTGTTTAGCCAAGTTTATACTGTTGTACAGTTAGAAGGGTTAATGACTCAATAATACAACAAAAAAAAATTCCACAAAAAAAGGCAAAAAAACACACACACAAAATTATGTTGTGTTACCCTTGCACCGAGTGATGTTGCGACCCACCCCCCTTTAAAAAAAAAGGATCATACTGGCAAGCAACTGGGCTACTTACAAGTTGCCAGCGAACAAAAAACAGCAGCAACAACAGCAACATTTATGTCATAATAATACAAAAAACGACAACATTATTGCTGTTGTTGACCACCATCACCAGCACCAGCACCAGCATCATCGTCATCCGTACACCATTTTTAATAGAAGCTGGAGCAGCAGGCAGTAGCCTTATTAACAGGAGAACAACAAAACATTGTAACATGAACACAAAGAAGAACAAAAAAAAAAACAAACAAAAAATGTAAGTGAGTGAGTAAAACATTATTTATAGACAGTTGGACGCTGTGACAGTTGGTGTTGTTGTTGTTGGATATAAATGACAGACAAACTGACAACAGCTTGCTGAAGTTGACGAAACATTTATGCCAGGGATTACAAGCAACAAAAAAAAAAAAAAAAGAAAAATACGCGGCTGAAATAATAACAAAAATGTGTGTTTGTGTTCGTTTTATGTGTTAAAAGTAAATAAAAACAGGAGAGGAAATATAAATAAAAACTCTACTGACACTGAAAATATTATCAGCATCAGCCAAATACCCTTAACGTCACTGTCAGCGTAGAAGAGGAGAATCCAACAAAATGTCCAACAAATGGCTTGGAAATGCTTGCTTTACGCACATCAAATAAAAAAGATTCTTTTTGGAAGAGAGACAGAGAGAGAGAGAGAGAGAGAGAGAGAGAGAGAGAGAGAGTGTAAGAAATATGAATATTAACGTAATAAAATATACATTCTCTCTATAACGACAATAAAAAATAATAAAAAAAAGTGTTTCAAAATGGAAGGGAAAAGAAAGTCAAGTTCTTTAAGGCAATACTACGTAAACCATTAGTTTTCTTTAACTGGCTTACAATAGAAATCAATTGATCCGGCCAAGCAAGCCTCTCATCGTTATTGTCAGTTTGCTAAGCAACTGGCTCATGCAGCTACTGTACTGCACGACCAGCAACAGGATAAACTTTCACTTTTTGAGAGCAGAAATAAAACCCTGCAGATTCGTTTCCCTTTGTTTGCGATATCCAGAGAGAGCTTTAAAAATTTTGATACCCTTAGGTAGATAAGAAATGGATATCAAACCAGGTTATTATCTAACCACCGTCTTCTATACCAGCTAACATTGAGCCTTTCTTGATCTTCTGATGAAACAATTTAGACTTACAATGCCTATCGTTAACTGAACAGTGATATTATCTGCTCCTCTCTCTCTCTGCCCCTCTCTCTCTTTCTGCTGAGCATAGCCCTAACAGGTGAACGGCAGTTCTCTTTTCTTCCTTGTCTTTGCCGCTTCTGCAGATATCATTCGTATTCGACACCAGAATACATTGTCCAGTAATGACTCAAAAAACTAGCCTGTGAGCGATTCCTTACAGTTTGACCAGACATTCCGATCGCCTTGGCCAGATTAGCAGTACATCAGTTCCATACACCGTTGTATGTAGACTTTTTCCCGCGACTGTATATTATCCATATCGATAGAGTCTACAGAATCCTTAATTGCATTATCAGTTCCGAACTTACAGGTACTAAGTGCACCAAAATTTATCGGCTAATACGACGGCTCTTCAGTTTCGAAGAATATCACCGGTTTTTCGGTATCCATGTGATATAAAGATTGTACCGCTCTTCTATTGTACACCATCTTAGATTCTAGTATTTCACGTCCGACACTTACTAGAGTCTGTCAAAATCGATTACTTTGTATATTCCCCTACCCTGCCTGAAACTAACCATAATTTAAACCGATCAGATAAAAATAATTCAAATGTTTTCTTTCTTTCCCAAAACTTATCATCAACTTTTTCATTAAAAAAAAGAAACGTCGTCGTAAAAGGACATAAGAAAAGTTGGAATTCCTTTGAAGTAAAAGTTTGAAAAACATCCACATCCCTTCAATTCAAAGTAATGTTTTGATTCCTTTTCTATTCATGATTTCGTTTTTTTATCTTCGTAATTTGGTTTTTTATCTCTCAGAGTGAGAGAGAGAGAGAGAGAGAGAAAAAGCAAGAGAGGGGTTAGATTTTATTTATGTTGCCAACTTTTAGGCTAATGGCCATGGTATGCAAGTGGATAAATATCGAATAAAATCTCCAGACAATCGACTCAATCAAATCCAAATAAAGCCACGTGTATTATGGAGACAAGATAAAAAAAGTCAACAGCCTCAGCACAAATAAACAGAGTTAACAGAACAGAAGGGACAGAAGACAGACAGTGCCTTGGTGTAAATGACAATTGCGTATTACTTAAGTGGAGTTTTATTTAAGTTTTGTTGTTGTTATTATTATAAAACATAACACCCTTTAGGGTTCTATTCGTTTCTTCTCAAACTTTCTTTCTTTCTTTACATGTGTAATGTGTAGTGAGGCAAATAACTTGTAATCATAATAAAANNTAAATCTGTGTCTCTCTCTCTCTCTCTCTCTCTCTCTCTCTCTCTCTCTCTCTCTCTCTGTCTGTCTCAGTTACTACCACAGTTATTACCACCACTAGAGAAACAATAATATGAAGAAACTTCTTTGGTGTATTCTTCTGTGTGCTGGTCTGTTCTACTCAGATGAACGCAACACATCTACACTGTTGTGAAAGCAACTTGACACACGTCTGAACGATTGACAAACTGATTGAAGGAATGACTGAATAAAAAAAAAATGAATTTTACCCGCCAGCAACTCATCATCACATTGTCAATGTAATATATTTTACAGCTTTGAGCAACTGTTTAGAATTGCAGAGCAAAATATTTATTGTTACAATGCACTGCATGAATGCGACTAACATTGTTAGCGTTAGGGTAGGAGAGGCACAAGTGCCAGCTTCGTGGAAATCAAAACGCTTTTAATCACACATAGCAGCCCTCTGTGACGCCGCGATGAATGTGTACTTAGAGCTCAAAACAAATTTCTAACTGAATAGACTTCTCAACCATCGTACTTCAGCTTTTGTGTTATTCTCAATGCCTCCATATCCGGGGAAGTCTACATGACGGTAATTTTTGAATGTCAAGTTATCTGCTCTAGAGACATCCAGCATTCGAAAGCAATTTTAAATGTGATGTAATCACTCTCTGGGGGGGTCTAATAATAGTTTTACAATTTATTTTCAGGAGTTTATGGGTATTTCGTGAAAGCGTATTCGCTTACCATTACCCAGATTGTTCCTATAACCGGGGATCCATATGAGATCAACAGTAAACTTTTGCGAAAGAAAATCAAGGACTTACTGAAGTTGTTAACCTGTTTAGAAGAGAAAGTTGTGCTCAAAAGAGATCCGATTGCTATCAGAGCATATAGAGAGCAGCTTATAATAAGAGATCTTAAATTCTGAGAATTCTACAGCATGATTAAAGGCCATTACTTCGGTCTGCAACGTAATGAACTAGTCCTAGAGGCGAAGGGATGCCTTAATATTAAGTTTTTCGAAGAAAACTTCACATACAACATTATACTTAAGCATAGAACCATGCATTTGCTCCTCTATAGAGTTACTGGAGGTGGCCATGTCTAAAATCTGTCACTCCAATTTGGACACTGCCTTATTACTATTATACTTATAGTTAGCATTACTAATTACAAAACCACTGCTGTTACTGCACAGACGTTTTCCAAATACTTTTTCTCCACAGCATGCGATGCGACAGCAAGTAAACAATGTTTCAATGTCATACGAATGCCGTGTAATGCATGTTTAACTCGGCACTAGAGCGGTGCATGTGTTGGTTTTGAGTAATTGTTTACGTTTGCAGCTCTTCTATTGTAGCGTTATACTAAGGCGTATGAGTTTTGTTTTTTTTTTCTATTTAACATGAGTGAGTACATGTGTATGTGTGACAGCCTTTTTATAAAAGAGTGTGTGTGTGTGTTTGTGCTATGCTTTTATGTTTTATTTTCTCTTTGTGGTACATGAGGCATCCCTTCCGTTATGTTATTATTTTGTTTTGTTTTGTCGTTGTTTTTTTTTTATTGTTTTTATATTTTCGATATCCGCAATTGATAACAAAAAACAACAAAAAAAAAACATTCATATTCCATGTTATAAATAAAATCATTTTTTTTGTTATTACACCAGTACACCAATACAATAATAAAAAAAATGAGAGTGAGAAAATGTAGTGCATAAAAGGCAAGAGAGTGAGAATGTGTAACTCTATTCAACTGTTGTTCGGTGTGTGTGCTCAGTTTGTTTGTATAAACGGTTATATTTATTGCCTGAGGACGACACACTTTATGATTGTAAAAGAAAATACAGGAACAACAACAACAACAACAACAACAACAACAATAAGTAACAACAAATTACAGAAAAAAAAACACCACAATTCAAAAATAAAATAAATTTACAAATAACTTGCTGTACAATACACTTATAAAAACAAGGGTTTGTGATTGAAGTTTTGTTTTCTTTTTTTTTTTTTGCTAGATTTTATAAAAGAAAAGAAAATTGGAAAATTTAAAATAATTTAAAGTTTTTTTTAAGAAAGAAGATGTTTGAAATTAACAATTACTTAAGTAAGCGTATTGGAACCATCCCTATATCTTAATAGCCCCTTTCCGAGCATACGATTCGTTAGGTTGTATTTGTGTTTCTGCAGTCAAATGCCAGAATTTATTTCCATTGAGCCTGACTGCTCCAGCTCTGCATACTGCCTTAATCGAAGGTCAATAAGCAGTCAATTAGGATTTAAAATAAGCCATAAAAAGTCCTAAGAAGTTCACAATTATTGACCATACAAAGGAATCGACAATATTTCGAATGAACCGCTTTCCGTAACAGAAGTAATATCTTTGGCAGTGCATACATTATGTTGTCTAGTCTAGTAGGTGATTGGCTTATTAGATGAGAGCTTTTGGTTCAAACCCCAGCAACAAAACAATTTTCTCTCAGTAGTCTTCTGGCAAAAATTGTGAGAATAAATAAAATTACCATGAAAATCTCTTTAATATCGGTCGTTGGCAGTTAACTTGCTACTCAAGGATTAAATTTTAATACACACAAGGTGGGTGGTGTGAGAAGATAGGTTTTGAACTTGACTAAAGGCTTGTAATGACTAATTAAGTAAGTGGAAATTGCGTTGACCACATCCGCTTCCATACATCCATACATAATTGGTCATTACAAGCCTTCAGTCAGGATTACAACTTAGCTTCTCACATAACTTATGTTGTTTGTGTTATTTCAATACATGTGTGATTAGACCTACAGTTTAAAGTAGCCTCCGATTGACAGTTTTTTTAAGAAAGTTTTCATGGCAATTTTTTATTTACTCACAGAGTTTTTACCAGAAATTTAAGAGCAATTCGCCGAGGAAATATTTTTTCCATGTTGCATTTTGTTGGAGATGTCTGACCTGGGTTTTAAACCATGGCCTCATGTTTAAAAAAACCTACATACTATCTACTTCCGTCATTCGTGAATAAAATTAAAGCTTACAACATTGCTGGTGTAAAAATCTAGGTTTTAAACCTGACTAAAGGCTTCGTAAAGACGAACTTAATAAGTGGCCTACTCCTTGTCCAGTAGAGGAATTTGTTGCCTGACAACTGTGTTCTACAAAAGGTTTTTATTATCAAATGCAGTCATATTCTGTTCATGAATTTATTCCGTTATATTCCAGATAAACTTTCTCTTTACCTTTCTCTCTCTCTCTCTCTCTCTCGCTTTATTTCTATGTGCATTGCTTTCACATGCATTTATTCATTTTTCATTGTGTTGTTCATGGATTGTGTTGTTTAAAATGTGAAATAATTTAAACAACAACAACTACAGCCATAATAATAACAACAACAACATAAAGTTTTTTATATTAAAAGAAATATTAAAATACATGAAAATTATTCTCTTTTATTTTCTATTTTTTTCGTTTGTTCTTGCTTGCTTGTATGTATGAGAGGAGGATTTTATGTTCTTTTAAAGATTTTTGTTATGTAAATTTGCATTGTCGTTGTTGTTGTTGTTGTTGTTTTTATTATTGTTTAATATTAACCTACATATAAGCGGGAGATCCTTGTAAACCAGTTTCTTCTTATTTTGTGCAGTTAAAAATGGTCGCTTCAAGTGAGAGTGATAGTGAGAGAGTGAAAGAGAGAGCGCATGATATGGGTTATAAGGAGTGTATGGTTTTTATTGTTGTGCCATTAATTCATATCATATGTTGTGTACTGTTTAATATCACAATGGTGGCAGTGGTATATGTTGTTGTATTAACAACATTACAATAATAAACAGACATCAGACACAAGCACACATGCACAAGCACAATTACCTTAACGTTGTTATGCTGAATAGATGAAAGCATAAAAATTCACTCTTTGTTGGTCATTGAATTCTTTTCCTTGTTTTTTGTTTTGTTGTTTTCTTTGTTTTTCATTTCAATTTTTATATGTTGTTTAGGATAACAACACAGTGAATATGTGTGTGTGTGTGTGTCCATGTTTTTAAGTGGGTTTGAGAGGTGAAACACAGTGAATGTGTTATGATTTACTCGCTCTCTCTCTCTCTCTCTGAGGTATTATTATAATTGTTATGTTATCTAAACAGTTTTGTTTGTTATCGTTTGTTATACAACTGTTTTAAGGTTTTTTTTTAATTGCCTTTTATGACACGTTTGGTCATGTTCATGATGACCGGGCATTACTTAACTGTACGCTGTTCACTGTTCACTGTTCACTGTTGATGTAAATTTTTGAAATGAAAACGAAAAAATAACAACCACCATGAAATTAAAAATACAAAAAGAGTGTCACATTATTAATGATTTAAATTAAGAGATTCATTTGTTGTTGCTGTTTTTGTTTTTGTTTTCGTTTTTGTTGTGGGGATGGTAAACAACAATTAGCAAAAGAAAAAAAAAAGGAACAGGCACAGATATTGTGAAAAAACATAAACCCTTCACACGCATTTTATTTACATACGACAAATAATTTCATATGCATACACATACATACATACATATATACATACATACATACATACATATGTATTAACCTTGTTAGTAGAGATAAAAGTGTGTATCGTATTGTAAATTGTATTATTTTGCCTTGTTTCGCCATGGTTTCGTTAATGTGTTTCCATTATGGCTGCCTTGATAACGGTGTACACAGTGTACATATGCATATATTTTAGTGTACTTATGTATATATGTATGCGTATGGATATCCGTTACATTTAAATCTATTAAATTGTAATAATATAGCTAACGTTGCATTAATTACGTTATAATGATGTATATGAGCATTTTATGATGTTTTCTTATTTTAATTGTTATTTTATTACCTTATAAATATGTAAACAAACATACATACATGTACACTCTCTCTTTCTTTCGCTCGCACTCGCTCTCTCTCTCTTACTAATACAGTATTTTGCAATTGTTGTCATTTGTATATTCAATGTTTTTAATTATTTTCTCTCTCTCTCTCTCCTTTTTTTGTTTGTTACTCATAACGGTTGTTACAACAACATTCGTTACATTTGTTACCTTTTGCGTTTCTATTCTTTTGCTTGCTTGTTTGCTTGCTTATGCCTGCCTAATTATGCCCATTCTTAATGGCGAGGACAATATTTTATTAGAGTTTGGAAATATTATTCGTAATATTCTATTACTTTTTAATACAACAACAACAACAACACTGTTCTAGCTAACTGTTCTAACAAGGCAAGGCCTGTGTAATATAATAAATGACAGTGTTGTGCGAGTGAGTGTTTTTAATGGCTGCTGTTGTCATCATACATGTTGTTTTTGTATAAATTATTAGTATTTACCGTAACACCGTAACAAAATTTCTAATTTAGGCTTACCATCCGTGTGTTGTTTTAATTCATTTTGGCATATTTTAATGACAATGTTTTTCATTCGAATTTTTCGTTTTTTTTTTTTTTTTTTGTTCTCGATATCCTTTAATGTATGATGAGTTTAATGTTTGGAAATTTTGCGTAATTAAAATGAATTTTATTAAATTTTATAATAATAATAATGATCCACTAAATATAATAATTAGTTTTTATATAGCAAAATGGAAACATAATATCATTGATAAATACATACATACATACATACATACATACATACATACATACATGCATGGTAATAATAATGTCATGGAAACATACTTTAATTCGAGTTCTTTTTTTTTTTTTGGAGTACATTTTTTAAATAAATTTTCTTTACTTAGAAACACATACACATACACAGCCATTATCATACCTCTGCCAAGACCATTTCCAGCCTTCTACAGATAAACCTTTTTAGAAATTTATCGCTAATACATCCTGTCTAATGTTACTCTTCGGCGTGAGAGAAGGAGAACAAGGTAGAGGCCTTTTACTTAGCCTAGGGAATGTTCTCTCTTGGATACATGTAGCAAGACATCAGTGTGCCAGCTGCTTTGTATCATCGACAAAGCCGACTTCGGAAAAGGATAATTTGCAAAACACTGGCCTGGTAGATGTCATAGAATCGGTAATTATCATGGCAAAAGGCGCTACACACGTACATAATTGGCCATTACAACCCTTCAGTCAGGATTACGGCCTATCTTCTCACACCACTTATGTTGTGTGCGTTAATTTTATACATGAGTGGCGGGACCTACAGTTTGAAGTCGACTCCGAACGACAGATTTTTGAGAAACTTTTCATGGCAATTTTATTTTAATGCTCAGAGTTTTTGCCAGAAATCTGCTGAGAGGAAGCCGCCAAAGAAATATTTTTTTTCATATTTCGTTTTTGATATTTGACCGGGGATTCGATCCCTGGCCTTTCGTATAATAAGCCAACACACTACCTACTAGACTACGGCGACTTCAGTAGGCGCTACTAGTAAATATAAAAAATACTGTGTTATTATCACTTTGGATATCAAAAACGTTTTCAACTTGCCAAACCTTCGATCGGAAAGACGTAAATAAATACTTGATAGTACTCATTATGTACATTATGTACTATTCAAGAGGGACCCTATGATGGTACACATGATGGCAGAAAGTCATATGCGGTAACAGTAAGCCTTCTGCAAGTTTCGATGCTGGTTTCAATACTGGGAATACCATACATATTGAAGCTCTCTAGGGAAACAGAGATCATTGGATTTATAGACGATATTGCTTTGACACGCAAAGCTGCCTTTGGGGTATAGTTAGAAGCTGGATCATAAGAATAGTTCTCAAACTGGCTCATCTGAGGTTCTACTTCTATGCAGTAGGAGTAAAATGGCGGCTAGTGAACGATGTCAAAAGCAAGCAATTAAATACTTGGGAGTTTAAATGCAGCCCCCATATAGGCTGCAGCTGTAAATTAAAAAAACCTACAGGATAGGAATGGCTGCGGTCTACAAAAAATTTGCATTTGTGTTACATTTGACATAAGAGAACTTTTTCTTGGAGAAATGCGATCGTGTTTTCTCAAATTCTAAATCAACTCAATAGATCGCTACTGATTGTTTTGCTCTTTCGAAGGTAGTCAAGAGTTTACAAGACAGATAAACTTACTTTGACTTTCTTTCATACAGATTTGAACCACTGATTTGACTGTTTGATGGTTAATTCACGTCTCAATTGGTCTATTTGCAGATAAAAAATTCCAAACAAACGCAATTGCGTTTGAGGCCGATCTTTGTACGTTAAACGGCCAGTTTCATATCTTAAATTTTATCTTAAATAGTGTCAGGTGTACAGACCCTTAGCTGAGTGTTCATATGGTTAATCGATGATTTTGAAAGTATGCAATCATCAGACGCCGAATTGATGTTAGGGGGCGCTAGTTCCACGCTTACTAAGGCTTTCAATTGCTTTACATATTAAACTGGAGTTGCCTCTTTAGTTAAGAGGAGTTCCCTACTTAGTGATCCACTCTCGCATGTTTATTTCATATTATTTTTATTTTTTTTTTAGATAAAACCACAAAAATAATAAAAACTTCATGTAAACTTTCGTAAAAAAATCTCTCTTTTTTTGGTTGTTCCACAACATGTAGAACGAACAACCATTTTATTAGTCTCTCTGATGTTTAAATAAAAACATTAAATATTTAATAATAAAAATAAAATATTAAAAAAAAATAACAACAAAAAATAACAGAAAAAAACACAGAAAAAATAAAAAAAGATTTAAAAGAAAAGCAAAAACAGGATAAGAATTATAATACAAGGACATCTACTGTATCATATAACATAATAACAGAGATGAGGAGAGAGAGGGAGATACGGTTTGAATGTGTATGCATGTGTATGTATGTGTATTTGTTTGGTATGTAGGTGTGGTATGTATATATTTGTTTATTTCTTATTTAATTTAATATTTTTTATTTAAAAGCTTCTGTTACTCGTACTCTACTGGCCATGATTAAATTCCAAGATGACAACAAGAAAATAGGGAATCCCAGGAGATAGATTTTTAAGGCGAATGACTTTTCAATAGTAAAACTGGAAGGCAATTGAATTAAGAATTAAATTTGGAATTGGAATTGAAGTTATTGATAGAAGATTTTACACAATTTGAAAACAGATGACAGAGACTGGCATGTGTTGATATACTCACGTATTTACATACTTTGTTGGTAATTAAATCAAATACTGCCAGACTCCCGTTCAATAGCGTTTAAGGCAGCAGTAGTATTTTGCTTGGTACGTCCTATGACGACAGTAACGTCAGTATACGCAAGTAACTTGAGACGTTTGTGGAAAATAGTGCGATTGTGATGAACTCCTGCATTCCACAGAACACTCCTCCTCAAGAAGTTGAAGAGGTCGCATGATTGGGGATCGTTTTCTGTGAAACCTCGCTTGGTATCACAGAGCTCATGTGCTATTCTAGTGATGGAGCAACAGGAGTTGATGAAAGCCACTCTGCACAGACTTATTAGTCAGCCTTGCAGGAACACCGAGCTCAGACATTGCAGCTATTGAAGGCTGCCTTATAGTCGACAGAAAGATGGTGTGTGTGCGAACATGTTGGCTCTCCTCTAGAATTTGGAGGAATGTGAAGATCTGGCCGATAAAGTGAAACAGCACTGATAAGGTGCAATCACTGTTCCGACGAGTTGATTCCATTGTTCACACAATAAACTCGTAAGAATTTTATATGCAATAAGGAGAAGGCTTATAACTTTGCGGTTGTATTGATATAACCGGAATAATGGGTATCAGCCGTACAGCGTAACTGAAGGCCTTGTGGAATTTATCATCCCCCCCCCCCCTTCGTAGTGATAATCACAGCTGTGAATACTAGTATTAGGATAATGGCAGACAAGTCTAACAGCAGGTTCAGATCATTGGGAAATGAGTAAAGAAACCACTTTATGGTGTACCCTTCAATATTTTCTTGTTTGTTTTTCATTGCCATAGACGTACTTGCTATTGTTGTATGTGAGCCATTTAATACCCAAAAATAGATTCATTTTTGGATAAATAAAACTCATTGGAATAATATTTATTAAATAGACGAGAGAGTGTTTCTATTATTATTCCAGGATTATTTTTAATTTTTTTCTTCTTTTGTTGTTGTTGTAATATTTTCATTTTATTTTCATACTCGTATGAGTATTTTTATTGTATTTTTAGATCCTTTTATTACAAATAGAGAGAAAGAAAGGCAGAGAGGGGGAGAGGATGAGAAGGGGAATAAAAATTATAAATAAAGAGTATAAAAATAAAATAAATTTTTATTGTTTTTTTTTGTGTTGTTATCTTTAAATGACAAATAACTACATATGAATACAGACACAAGCACACGCACGCATATAGAGCTTGTATAAGTATTAGAGAATTTATTTAAATACGATTTTCATACACTAAATATGTATGCTTGTAACACTAAATGTTGTACACTTACTCTCTCTCTTTCTCTCTCTATTCCTGTGTCTCTTTAAATGTGTGTTTTTGTCAAGGCAAATGTTTATGTATGTGTATGTGTGTGTGTGTACATTTCGAATTTAGAATTTTCATGTTTATTTTATTTGTAATTTTAATGTTTTTCTGTAATTTCATACGGTTTTTGCTTTTTGTTGTTGTTGTTATTTGTTGCCTTTTTGTTTTATGAAAACTATAAACACACATCCAAACAAGATACACTACTTTAATTTACATTGAATGTACATACATGCATGCATACATATGTATGTACATACCGTCAAAGAGAATATCAAAACAATTCTCTCTCACTCTTACACACTCTGGTGTTTTACCGTTTAAAGATTTTACATTACAAAACGTATACACAGAGACTGGTGTAGTAAGTGTTTTACTCACTCTGTCTCACTGTGTGTATATGTGTGTGTGTGTGTGTAATTATTACAATTTAAATTGTATTTATTAGTTGTTGTTTAAAACATGACATTTGTTTTGTATAACAATTGTTAATTGTTATTGTTGTTGTTGTTTTATTTTAATGTCATTTGCTTTTGCT